>OX411280.1:16660489-16912489 GCA_948146005.1 Nomada fucata
TTATATCGAACGATGCCGAGGGCTAGGAATTGTATCCTTAGCTTCTTTCGATACGCAGCGTGTGGAAAAGGTAAATATCGGTATTCCGAGTCCCCCAGACTGATTTATCGTTATATCGAACGATGCCGAGGGCTAGGTAGTGAATCCTTAGCTCCCTTCGATACACAGCGTGTGGAAAAGGTAAATATCGCGATTCCGAGTCCGCCAGAGTGATTTATCCTTATATCGAACGATATCGAGGGCTAGGAAGTGAATTCTTAGCTGCCTTCGATACACAGCGTGTGGAAAAGGTAAATATCGCAATTCCGAGTCCGCCAGAGTGATTTATCGTTATATCGAACGATATCGAAGGCTAGGAAGTGAATCCTTAGCTCCCTTCGATACACAGCGTGTGGAAAAGGTAAATTACGCGATTCCGAGTCTCCCAGACTAATTTATTGTTATATCGAACGATATCGAGGCCTAGGAAGTGAATAATTAGCTCCCTTCGATACACAGCGTGTGGAAAAGGTAAATATCGCGATTCCGAGTCCGCCAGAGTGATTTATCCTTTTATGGAACGATATCGAGGCCTAGGAAGTGAATCCTTACCTCCCTTCGATACACAGCGTGTGGAAAAGGTGAATATTGCGATTCCGCGTCTCCCAGTGTGATTTATCGTTATATCGAACGATATCGAGGGCTAGGAAGTGAATACTTAGCTTCCTTCGATACACAGCGTGTGGAAAAGGTGAATATCGCGATTCCGCGTCTCCCAGAGTGATTTATAGTTATATCGAACGATATCGGGGGCTAGGAAGTGAATTCTTAGCTGCCTTCGACACACAGCGTGTGGAAAAGTTAAATATCTCAATTCCGAGTCCGCCAGAGTGATTTATCGTTATATCGAACGATATCGAGGGCTAGGAAGTGAATCCTTAACTCCCTTCGATACACAGCGTGTGGAAAAGGTAAATATCGCGATTCCGCGTCTCCCAGAGTGATTTATAGTTATATAGAACGATATCGAGGGCAAGGAAGTGAATCCTTAGCTCCCTTCGATATTCAGCGTGTGGAAAAGGTAAATATCGCGATTCCGAGTCTCCCAGAGTGATTTATCGTTATATCGAACGATATCGAGGGCTAGGAAGTGAATCCTTAGCTGCCTTCGATACACAGCGTGTGGAATAGGTAAATATCGCAATTCCGAGTCCGCCAGAGTGATATATCGTTATATCGATCGATATCGAGGGCTAGGTAGTGAATCCTTACCTCCCTTCGATACACAGCGTGTGGAAAAGGTAAATATCGCGATTCCGAGTCCCCCAGAGTGATTTATCGTTATATCGAACGATATCGAGGGCTAGGAAGTGAATCCTTAGCTGCCTTCGATACACAGCGTGTGGAAAAGGTAAATATCGCAATTCCGAGTCCGCCAGAGTGATATATCGTTATATCGAACGATATCGAGGGCTAGGTAGTGAATCCTTAGCTCCCTTCGATACACAGCGTGTGGAAAAGGTAAATATCGCGATTCCGAGTCCCCCAGAGTGATTTATCGTTATATCGAACGATATCGAGGGCTAGGAAGTGAATCCTTAGCTCCCTTCGATACACAGCGTGTGGAAAAGGTAAATATCGCGATTCCGCGTCTCCCAGAGTGATTTATAGTTATATAGAACGATATCGAGGGCTAGGAAGTGAATCCTTAGCTCCCTTCGATATTCGCGTGTGGAAAAGGTAAATATCGCGATTCCGTGTCTCCCAAAGTGATTTATCGTTATATCGAACGATATCGAGGGCTAGGAAGTGAATCCTTAGCTGCCTTCGATACACAGCGTGTGGAAAAGGTAAATATCGCAATTCCGAGTCCGCCAGAGTGATATATCGTTATATCGATCGATATCGAGGGCTAGGTAGTGAATCCTTAGCTCCCTTCGATACACAGCGTGTGGAAAAGGTAAATATCGCGATTCCGAGTCCCCCAGAGTGATTTATCCTTATATCGAACGATATCGAGGGCTAGGAAGTGAATTCTTAGCTGCCTTCGATACACAGCGTGTGGAAAAGGTAAATATCGCGATTCCGAGTCCGCCAGAGTGATTTATCCTTATATCGAACGATATCGAGGCCTAGGAAGTGAATCCTTAGCTCCCTTCGATACACAGCGTGTGGAAAAGGTAAATATCGCGATTCCTAGTCCGCCAGAGTGATTTATCCTTATATCGAACGATATCGAGGCCTAGGAAGTGAATCCTTAGCTCCCTTCGATACACAGCGTGTGGAAAAGGTAAATATCGCGATTCCGAGTCCGCCAGAGTGATTTATCCTTATATGGAACGATATCGAGGGCTAGGAAGTGAATCCTTAGCTCCCTTCGATATTCAGCGTGTGGAAAAGGTAAATATCGCGATTCCGAGTCTCCCAGAGTGATTTATCGTTATATCGAACGATATCGAGGGCTAGGAAGTGAATCCTTAGCTGCCTTCGATACACAGCGTGTGGAAAAGGTAAATATCGCAATTCCGAGTCCGCCAGAGTGATATATCGTTATATCGAACGATATCGAGGGCTAGGTAGTGAATCCTTAGCTCCCTTCGATACACAGCCTGTGGAAAAAGTAAATATCGCGATTCCGAGTCCGCCAGAGTGATTTATCGTTATATCGAACGATATCGAGGGCTAGGAAGTGAATACTTAGCTTCCTTCGATACACAATGTGTGGAAAAGGTAAATATCGCGATTCCGTGTCCGCCAGAGTGATTTATCCTTATATCGAACGATATCGAGGCCTAGGAAGTGAATCCTTAGCTCCCTTCGATACACAGCGTGTGGAAAAGGTAAATATCGCGATTCCTAGTCCGCCAGAGTGATTTATCCTTATATCGAACGATATCGAGGCCTAGGAAGTGAATCCTTAGCTCCCTTCGATACACAGCGTCTGGAAAAGGTAAATATCGCGATTCCGAGTCCGCCAGAGTGATTTATCCTTATATGGAACGATATCGAGGGCTAGGAAGTGAATCCTTAGCTGCCTTCGATACACAGCGTGTGGAAAAGGTAAATATCGCAATTCCGAGTCCGCCAGAGTGATATATCGTTATATCGAACGATATCGAGGGCTAGGTAGTGAATCCTTAGCTCCCTTCGATACACAGCGTGTGGAAAAGGTAAATATCGCGATTCCGAGTCCCCCAGAGTGATTTATCCTTATATCGAACGATATCGAGGGCTAGGAAGTGAATTCTTAGCTGCGTTCGATACACAGCGTGTGGAAAAGGTAAATATCGCGATTCCGAGTCCGCCAAAGTGATTTATCCTTTTATGGAACGAGATCGAGGACTAGGAAGTGAATTCTTACCTCCCTTCGATACACAGCCTGTGGAAAAGGTAAATATCGCGATTCCGAGTCCGCCAGAGTGATTTATCCTTATATCGAACGATGCCGAGGGCTAGGAAGTGAATCCTTAGCTTCTTTCGATACGCAGCGTGTGGAAAAGGTAAATATCGGTATTCCGAGTCCCCCAGACTGATTTATCGTTATATCGAACGATGCCGAGGGCTAGGTAGTGAATCCGTACCTCCCTTCGATACACAGCGTGTGGAAAAGGAAAATATCGCGATTCCGAGTCCGCCAGAGTGATTTATCCTTATATCGAACGAAATCGAGGGCTAGGAAGTGAATTCTCAGCTGCCTTCGATACACAGCGTGTGGAAAAGGTAAATGTCGCAATTCCGAGTCCGCCAGAGTGATTTATCGTTATATCGAACGATATCGAAGGCTAGGAAGTGAATCCTTAGCTCCCTTCGATACACAGCGTGTGGAAAAGGTAAATATCGCGATTCCGAGTCCGCCAGAGTGATTTATCCTTTTATGGAACGATATCGAGGCCTAGGAAGTGAATCCTTACCTCCCTTCGATACACAGCGTGTGGAAAAGGTGAATATTGCGATTCCGCGTCTCCCAGTGTGATTTATCGTTATATCGAACGATATCGAGGGCTAGGAAGTGAATCCTTAGCTCCCTTCGATACACAGCGTGTGGAAAAGGTAAATATCGCGATTCCGAGTCCGCCAGAGTGATTTATTGTTATATCGAACGATGCCGAGGGCTAGGAAGTGAATCCTTAGCTTCTATCGATACACAGCGTGTGGAAAAGGTAGATATCGCGTTTCCGAGGCTCCCAGAGTGATTTATCGTTATATGGAAGGATGCCGAGGGCTAGGAACTGAATCCTTAGCTTCTATCGTTACACAGCGTGTGGAAAAAGTAAATATCGCGTTTCCGAGGCTCCCAGAGTGATTTATCGTTATATCGAACGATGCCGAGGGCTAGGAAGTGTATCCTTAGCTTCTTTCGATACGCAGCGTGTGGAAAAGGTAAATATCGGTATTCCGAGTCCCCCAGACTGATTTATCGTTATATCGAACGATGCCGAGGGCTAGGTAGTGAATCCTTAGCTCCCTTCGATACACAGCGTGTGGAAAAGGTATATATCGCGATTCCGAGTCCGCCAGAGTGATTTATCCTTATATCGAACGATATCGAGGGCTAGGAAGTGAATTCTTAGCTGCCTACGATACACAGCGTGTGGAAAAGGTAAATATCGCAATTCCGAGTCCGCCAGAGTGATTTATCGTTATATCGAACGATATCGAAGGCTAGGAAGTGAATCCTTAGCTCCCTTCGATACACAGCGTGTGGAAAAGGTAAATATCGCGATTCCGAGTCCGCCAGAGTGATTTATCCTTTTATGGAACGATATCGAGGCCTAGGAAGTGAATCCTTACCTCCCTTCGATACACAGCGTGTGGAAAAGGTAAATATCGCGATTCCGAGTCCGCCAGAGTGATTTATCCCTATATCGAACGATATCGAGGCCTAGGAAGTGAATCCTTATCTCCCTTCGATATTCAGCGTGTGGAAAAGGTAAATTACGCGATTCCGAGTCTCCCAGACTAATTTATTGTTATATCGAACGATATCGAGGCCTAGGAAGTGAATCCTTAGCTCCCTTCGATACACAGCGTGTGGAAAAGGTAAATATCGCGATTCCGAGTCCGCCAGAGTGATTTATCCTTTTATGGAACGATATCGAGGCCTAGGAAGTGAATCCTTACCTCCCTTCGATACACAGCGTGTGGAAAAGGTGAATATTGCGATTCCGCGTCTCCCAGTGTGATTTATCGTTATATCGAACGATATCGAGGCCTAGGAAGTGAATCCTTAGCTCCCTTCGACACACAGCGTGTGGAAAAGGTAAATATCGCGATTCCGAGTCCGCCAGAGTGATTTATCCTTTTATGGAACGATATCGAGGCCTAGGAAGTGAATCCTTACCTCCCTTCGATACACAGCGTGTGGAAAAGGTGAATATCGCGATTCCGCGTCTCCCAGAGTGATTTATAGTTATATAGAACGATATCGAGGGCTAGGAAGTGAATCCTTAGCTCCCTTCGATATTCAGCGTGTGGAAAAGGTAAATATCGCGATTCCGAGTCTCCCAGAGTGATTTATCGTTATATCGAACGATATCGAGGGCTAGGAAGTGAATCCTTAGCTGCCTTCGATACACAGCGTGTGGAAAAGGTAAATATCGCAATTCCGAGTCCGCCAGAGTGATATATCGTTATATCGATCGATATCGAGGGCTAGGTAGTGAATCCTTAGCTCCCTTCGATACACAGCGTGTGCAAAAGGTAAATATCGCGATTCCGAGTCCCCCAGAGTGATTTATCGTTATATCGAACGATATCGAGGGCTAGGAAGTGAATCCTTAGCTGCCTTCGATACACAGCGTGTGGAAAAGGTAAATATCGCGATTCCGAGTCCCCCAGAGTGATTTATCGTTATATCGAACGATATCGAGGGCTAGGAAGTGAATCCTTAGCTCCCTTCGATACACAGCGTGTGGAAAAGGTAAATATCGCGAATCCGCGTCTCCCAGAGTGATTTATAGTTATATAGAACGATATCGAGGGCTAGGAAGTGAATCCTTAGCTGCCTTCGATACACAGCGTGTGGAAAAGGTAAATATCGCAATTCCGAGTCCGCCAGAGTGATTTATCCTTATATCGAACGATATCGAGGGCTAGGAAGTGAATTCTTAGCTGCCTTCGATACACAGCGTGTGGAAAAGGTAAATATCGCAATTCCGAGTCCGCCAGAGTGATTTATCGTTATATCGAACGATATCGAAGGCTAGGAAGTGAATCCTTAGCTCCCTTCGATACACAGCGTGTGGAAAAGGTAAATATCGCGATTCCGAGTCCGCCAGAGTGATTTATCCTTTTATGGAACGATATCGAGGCCTAGGAAGTGAATCCTTACCTCCCTTCGATACACAGCGTGTGGAAAAGGTAAATATCGCGATTCCGAGTCCGCCAGAGTGATTTATCCCTATATCGAACGATATCGAGGCCTAGGAAGTGAATGCTTATCGCCCTTCGATATTCAGCGTGTGGAAAAGGTAAATTACGCGATTCCGAGTCCGCCAGAGTGATTTATCCTTTTATGGAACGATATCGAGGCCTAGGAAGTGAATCCTTACCTCCCTTCGATACACAGCGTGTGGAAAAGGTGAATATTGCGATTCCGCGTCTCCCAGTGTGATTTATCGTTATATCGAACGATATCGAGGGCTAGGAAGTGAATACTTAGCTTCCTTCGATACACAATGTGTGGAAAAGGTAAATATCGCGATTCCGAGTCCGCCAGAGTGATTTATCCTTATATCGAACGATGCCGAGGGCTAGGAAGTGAATCCTTAGCTTCTTTCGATACGCAGCGTGTGGAAAAGGTAAATATCGGTATTCCGAGTCCCCCAGACTGATTTATCGTTATATCGAACGATGCCGAGGGCTAGGTAGTGAATCCGTAGCTATCTTCGATACACAGCGTGTGGAAAAGGAAAATATCGCGATTCCGAGTCCGCCAGAGTGATATATCGTTATATCGATCGATATCGAGGGCTAGGTAGTGAATCCTTAGCTCCCTTCGATACACAGCGTGTGGAAAAGGTAAATATCGCGATTCCGAGTCCCCCAGAGTGATTTATCGTTATATCGAACGATATCGAGGGCTAGGAAGTGAATTCTTAGCTGCCTTCGATACACAGCGTGTGGAAAAGGTAAATATCGCGAATCCGCGTCTCCCAGAGTGATTTATAGTTATATAGAACGATATCGAGGGCTAGGAAGTGAATCCTTAGCTGCCTTCGATACACAGCGTGTGGAAAAGGTAAATATCGCAATTCCGAGTCCGCCAGAGTGATTTATCCTTATATCGAACGATATCGAGGGCTAGGAAGTGAATTCTTAGCTGCCTTCGATACACAGCGTGTGGAAAAGGTAAATATCGCGATTCCGAGTCCGCCAGAGTGATTTATCCTTATATCGAACGATATCGAGGGCTAGGAAGTGAATTCTTAGCTGCCTTCGATACACAGCGTGTGGAAAAGGTAAATATCGCAATTCCGAGTCCGCCAGAGTGATTTATCGTTATATCGAACGATATCGAAGGCTAGGAAGTGAATCCTTAGCTCCCTTCGATACACAGCGTGTGGAAAAGGTAAATATCGCGATTCCGAGTCCGCCAGAGTGATTTATTGTTATATCGAACGATGCCGAGGGCTAGGAAGTGAATCCTTAGCTTCTATCGATACAGAGCGTGTGGAAAAAGTAAATATCGCGTTTCCGAGGCTCCCAGAGTGATTTATCGTTATATCGAACGATGCCGAGGGCTAGGAAGTGTATCCTTAGCTTCTTTCGATACACAGCGTGTGGAAAAAGTAAATATCGCGTTTCCGAGGCTCCCAGAGTGATTTATCGTTATATCGAACGATGCCGAGGGCTAGGAAGTGTATCCTTAGCTCCCTTCGATACACAGCGTGTGGAAAAGGTAAATATCGCGATTCCGAGTCCGCCAGAGTGATTTATCCTTATATCGAACGATATCGAGGGCTAGGAAGTGAATTCTTAGCTGCCTTCGATACACAGCGTGTGGAAAAGGTAAATATCGCAATTCCGAGTCCGCCAGAGTGATTTATCGTTATATCGAACGATATCGAAGGCTAGGAAGTGAATCCTTAGCTCCCTTCGATACACAGCGTGTGGAAAAGGTAAATATCGCGATTCCGAGTCCGCCAGAGTGATTTATCCTTTTATGGAACGATATCGAGGCCTAGGAAGTGAATCCTTACCTCCCTTCGATACACAGCGTGTGGAAAAGGTAAATATCGCGATTCCGAGTCCGCCAGAGTGATTTATCACTATATCGAACGATATCGAGGCCTAGGAAGTGAATCCTTATCTCCCTTCGATATTCAGCGTGTGGAAAAGGTAAATTACGCGATTCCGAGTCTCCCAGACTAATTTATTGTTATATCGAACGATATCGAGGCCTAGGAAGTGAATCCTTAGCTCCCTTCGATACACAGCGTGTGGAAAAGGTAAATATCGCGATTCCGAGTCCGCCAGAGTGATTTATCCTTTTATGGAACGATATCGAGGCCTAGGAAGTGAATCCTTACCTCCCTTCGATACACAGCGTGTGGAAAAGGTGAATATTGCGATTCCGCGTCTCCCAGTGTGATTTATCGTTATATCGAACGATATCGAGGGCTAGGAAGTGAATACTTAGCTTCCTTCGATACACAATGTGTGGAAAAGGTAAATATCGCGATTCCGAGTCCGCCAGAGTGATTTATTCTTATATCGAACGATATCGAGGCCTAGGAAGTGAATCCTTAGCTTCCTTCGATACACAGCGTGTGGAAAAGGTGAATATCGCGATTCCGCGTCTCCCAGAGTGATTTATAGTTATATCGAACGATATCGAGGGCTAGGAAGTGAATTCTTAGCTGCCTTCGACACACAGCGTGTGGAAAAGTTAAATATCTCAATTCCGAGTCCGCCAGAGTGATTTATCGTTATATCGAACGATATCGAGGGCTAGGAAGTGAATCCTTAGCTCCCTTCGATACACAGCGTGTGGAAAAGGTAAATATCGCGATTCCGCGTCTCCCAGAGTGATTTATAGTTATATAGAACGATATCGAGGGCTAGGAAGTGAATCCTTAGCTCCCTTCGATATTCAGCGTGTGGAAAAGGTAAATATCGCGATTCCGAGTCTCCCAGAGTGATTTATCGTTATATCGAACGATATCGAGGGCTAGGAAGTGAATCCTTAGCTGCCTTCGATACACAGCGTGTGGAAAAGGTAAATATCGCAATTCCGAGTCCGCCAGAGTGATATATCGTTATATCGATCGATATCGAGGGCTAGGTAGTGAATCCTTAGCTCCCTTCGATACACAGCGTGTGGAAAAGGTAAATATCGCGATTCCGAGTCCCCCAGAGTGATTTATCGTTATATCGAACGATATCGAGGGCTAGGAAGTGAATCCTTAGCTGCCTTCGATACACAGCGTGTGGAAAAGGTAAATATCGCAATTCCGAGTCCGCCAGAGTGATATATCGTTATATCGAACGATATCGAGGGCTAGGTAGTGAATCCTTAGCTCCCTTCGATACACAGCGTGTGGAAAAGGTAAATATCGCGATTCCGAGTCCCCCAGAGTGATTTATCGTTATATCGAACGATATCGAGGGCTAGGAAGTGAATCCTTAGCTCCCTTCGATACACAGCGTGTGGAAAAGGTAAATATCGCGAATCCGCGTCTCCCAGAGTGATTTATAGTTATATAGAACGATATCGAGGGCTAGGAAGTGAATCCTTAGCTGCCTTCGATACACAGCGTGTGGAAAAGGTAAATATCGCAATTCCGAGTCCGCCAGAGTGATTTATCCTTATATCGAACGATATCGAGGGCTAGGAAGTGAATTCTTAGCTGCCTTCGATACACAGCGTGTGGAAAAGGTAAATATCGCGATTCCGAGTCCGCCAGAGTGATTTATCCTTATATCGAACGATATCGAGGGCTAGGAAGTGAATTCTTAGCTGCCTTCGATACACAGCGTGTGGAAAAGGTAAATATCGCAATTCCGAGTCCGCCAGAGTGATTTATCGTTATATCGAACGATATCGAAGGCTAGGAAGTGAATCCTTAGCTCCCTTCGATACACAGCGTGTGGAAAAGGTAAATATCGCGATTCCGAGTCCGCCAGAGTGATTTATCCTTTTATGGAACGATATCGAGGCCTAGGAAGTGAATCCTTACCTCCCTTCGATACACAGCGTGTGGAAAAGGTAAATATCGCGATTCCGAGTCCGCCAGAGTGATTTATCACTATATCGAACGATATCGAGGCCTAGGAAGTGAATCCTTATCTCCCTTCGATATTCAGCGTGTGGAAAAGGTAAATTACGCGATTCCGAGTCTCCCAGACTAATTTATTGTTATATCGAACGATATCGAGGCCTAGGAAGTGAATCCTTAGCTCCCTTCGATACACAGCGTGTGGAAAAGGTAAATATCGCGATTCCGAGTCCGCCAGAGTGATTTATCCTTTTATGGAACGATATCGAGGCCTAGGAAGTGAATCCTTACCTCCCTTCGATACACAGCGTGTGGAAAAGGTGAATATTGCGATTCCGCGTCTCCCAGTGTGATTTATCGTTATATCGAACGATATCGAGGCCTAGGAAGTGAATCCTTAGCTCCCTTCGATACACAGCGTGTGGAAAAGGTAAATATCGCGATTCCGAGTCCGCCAGAGTGATTTATCCTTTTATGGAACGATATCGAGGCCTAGGAAGTGAATCCTTACCTCCCTTCGATACACAGCGTGTGGAAAAGGTGAATATTGCGATTCCGCGTCTCCCAGTGTGATTTATCGTTATATCGAACGATATCGAGGGCTAGGAAGTGAATACTTAGCTTCCTTCGATACACAATGTGTGGAAAAGGTAAATATCGCGATTCCGAGTCCGCCAGAGTGATTTATTCTTATATCGAACGATATCGAGGCCTAGGAAGTGAATCCTTAGCTTCCTTCGATACACAGCGTGTGGAAAAGGTGAATATCGCGATTCCGCGTCTCCCAGAGTGATTTATAGTTATATCGAACGATATCGAGGGCTAGGAAGTGAATTCTTAGCTGCCTTCGACACACAGCGTGTGGAAAAGTTAAATATCTCAATTCCGAGTCCGCCAGAGTGATTTATCGTTATATCGAACGATATCGAGGGCTAGGAAGTGAATCCTTAGCTCCCTTCGATACACAGCGTGTGGAAAAGGTAAATATCGCGATTCCGCGTCTCCCAGAGTGATTTATAGTTATATAGAACGATATCGAGGGCTAGGAAGTGAATCCTTAGCTCCCTTCGATATTCAGCGTGTGGAAAAGGTAAATATCGCGATTCCGAGTCTCCCAGAGTGATTTATCGTTATATCGAACGATATCGAGGGCTAGGAAGTGAATCCTTAGCTGCCTTCGATACACAGCGTGTGGAAAAGGTAAATATCGCAATTCCGAGTCCGCCAGAGTGATATATCGTTATATCGATCGATATCGAGGGCTAGGTAGTGAATCCTTAGCTCCCTTCGATACACAGCGTGTGGAAAAGGTAAATATCGCGATTCCGAGTCCCCCAGAGTGATTTATCGTTATATCGAACGATATCGAGGGCTAGGAAGTGAATCCTTAGCTGCCTTCGATACACAGCGTGTGGAAAAGGTAAATATCGCAATTCCGAGTCCGCCAGAGTGATATATCGTTATATCGAACGATATCGAGGGCTAGGTAGTGAATCCTTAGCTCCCTTCGATACACAGCGTGTGGAAAAGGTAAATATCGCGATTCCGAGTCCCCCAGAGTGATTTATCGTTATATCGAACGATATCGAGGGCTAGGAAGTGAATCCTTAGCTCCCTTCGATACACAGCGTGTGGAAAAGGTAAATATCGCGAATCCGCGTCTCCCAGAGTGATTTATAGTTATATAGAACGATATCGAGGGCTAGGAAGTGAATCCTTAGCTGCCTTCGATACACAGCGTGTGGAAAAGGTAAATATCGCAATTCCGAGTCCGCCAGAGTGATTTATCCTTATATCGAACGATATCGAGGGCTAGGAAGTGAATTCTTAGCTGCCTTCGATACACAGCGTGTGGAAAAGGTAAATATCGCAATTCCGAGTCCGCCAGAGTGATTTATCGTTATATCGAACGATATCGAAGGCTAGGAAGTGAATCCTTAGCTCCCTTCGATACACAGCGTGTGGAAAATGTAAATATCGCGATTCCGAGTCCGCCAGAGTGATTTATCCTTTTATGGAACGATATCGAGGCCTAGGAAGTGAATCCTTACCTCCCTTCGATACACAGCGTGTGGAAAAGGTAAATATCGCGATTCCGAGTCCGCCAGAGTGATTTATCCTTTTATGGAACGATATCGAGGCCTAGGAAGTGAATCCTTACCTCCCTTCGATACACAGCGTGTGGAAAAGGTGAATATTGCGATTCCGCGTCTCCCAGTGTGATTTATCGTTATATCGAACGATATCGAGGGCTAGGAAGTGAATACTTAGCTTCCTTCGATACACAATGTGTGGAAAAGGTAAATATCGCGATTCCGAGTCCGCCAGAGTGATTTATTCTTATATCGAACGATATCGAGGCCTAGGAAGTGAATCCTTAGCTTCCTTCGATACACAGCGTGTGGAAAAGGTGAATATCGCGATTCCGCGTCTCCCAGAGTGATTTATAGTTATATCGAACGATATCGAGGGCTAGGAAGTGAATTCTTAGCTGCCTTCGACACACAGCGTGTGGAAAAGTTAAATATCTCAATTCCGAGTCCGCCAGAGTGATTTATCGTTATATCGAACGATATCGAGGGCTAGGAAGTGAATCCTTAGCTCCCTTCGATACACAGCGTGTGGAAAAGGTAAATATCGCGATTCCGCGTCTCCCAGAGTGATTTATAGTTATATAGAACGATATCGAGGGCTAGGAAGTGAATCCTTAGCTCCCATCGATATTCAGCGTGTGGAAAAGGTAAATATCGCGATTCCGAGTCTCCCAGAGTGATTTATCGTTATATCGAACGATATCGAGGGCTAGGAAGTGAATCCTTAGCTGCCTTCGATACACAGCGTGTGGAAAAGGTAAATATCGCAATTCCGAGTCCGCCAGAGTGATATATCGTTATATCGATCGATATCGAGGGCTAGGTAGTGAATCCTTAGCTCCCTTCGATACACAGCGTGTGGAAAAGGTAAATATCGCGATTCCGAGTCCCCCAGAGTGATTTATCGTTATATCGAACGATATCGAGGGCTAGGAAGTGAATCCTTAGCTGCCTTCGATACACAGCGTGTGGAAAAGGTAAATATCGCAATTCCGAGTCCGCCAGAGTGATATATCGTTATATCGAACGATATCGAGGGCTAGGTAGTGAATCCTTAGCTCCCTTCGATACACAGCGTGTGGAAAAGGTAAATATCGCGATTCCGAGTCCCCCAGAGTGATTTATCGTTATATCGAACGATATCGAGGGCTAGGAAGTGAATCCTTAGCTCCCTTCGATACACAGCGTGTGGAAAAGGTAAATATCGCAATTCCGAGTCCGCCAGAGTGATTTATCGTTATATCGAACGATATCGAAGGCTAGGAAGTGAATCCTTAGCTCCCTTCGATACACAGCGTGTGGAAAAGGTAAATATCGCGATTCCGAGTCCGCCAGAGTGATTTATCCTTTTATGGAACGATATCGAGGCCTAGGAAGTGAATCCTTACCTCCCTTCGATACACAGAGTGTGGAAAAGGTAAATATCGCGATTCCGAGTCCGCCAGAGTGATTTATCACTATATCGAACGATATCGAGGCCTAGGAAGTGAATCCTTATCTCCCTTCGATATTCAGCGTGTGGAAAAGGTAAATTACGCGATTCCGAGTCTCCCAGACTAATTTATTGTTACATCGAACGATATCGAGGCCTAGGAAGTGAATCCTTAGCTCCCTTCGATACACAGCGTGTGGAAAAGGTAAATATCGCGATTCCGAGTCCGCCAGAGTGATTTATCCTTTTATGGAACGATATCGAGGCCTAGGAAGTGAATCCTTACCTCCCTTCGATACACAGCGTGTGGAAAAGGTGAATATTGCGATTCCGCGTCTCCCAGTGTGATTTATCGTTATATCGAACGATATCGAGGCCTAGGAAGTGAATCCTTAGCTCCCTTCGATACACAGCGTGTGGAAAAGGTAAATATCGCGATTCCGAGTCCGCCAGAGTGATTTATCCTTTTATGGAACGATATCGAGGCCTAGGAAGTGAATCCTTACCTCCCTTCGATACACAGCGTGTGGAAAAGATGAATATTGCGATTCCGCGTCTCCCAGTGTGATTTATCGTTATATCGAACGATATCGAGGGCTAGGAAGTGAATACTTAGCTTCCTTCGATACACAATGTGTGGAAAAGGTAAATATCGCGATTCCGAGTCCGCCAGAGTGATTTATTCTTATATCGAACGATATCGAGGCCTAGGAAGTGAATCCTTAGCTTCCTTCGATACACAGCGTGTGGAAAAGGTGAATATCGCGATTCCGCGTCTCCCAGAGTGATTTATAGTTATATCGAACGATATCGAGGGCTAGGAAGTGAATTCTTAGCTGCCTTCGACACACAGCGTGTGGAAAAGTTAAATATCTCAATTCCGAGTCCGCCAGAGTGATTTATAGTTATATAGAACGATATCGAGGGCTAGGAAGTGAATCCTTAGCTCCCTTCGATATTCAGCGTGTGGAAAAGGTAAATATCGCGATTCCGAGTCTCCCAGAGTGATTTATCGTTATATCGAACGATATCGAGGGCTAGGAAGTGAATCCTTAGCTGCCTTCGATACACAGCGTGTGGAAAAGGTAAATATCGCAATTCCGAGTCCGCCAGAGTGATATATCGTTATATCGATCGATATCGAGGGCTAGGTAGTGAATCCTTAGCTCCCTTCGATACACAGCGTGTGGAAAAGGTAAATATCGCGATTCCGAGTCCCCCAGAGTGATTTATCGTTATATCGAACGATATCGAGGGCTAGGAAGTGAATCCTTAGCTGCCTTCGATACACAGCGTGTGGAAAAGGTAAATATCGCAATTCCGAGTCCGCCAGAGTGATATATCGTTATATCGAACGATATCGAGGGCTAGGTAGTGAATCCTTAGCTCCCTTCGATACACAGCGTGTGGAAAAGGTAAATATCGCGATTCCGAGTCCCCCAGAGTGATTTATCGTTATATCGAACGATATCGAGGGCTAGGAAGTGAATCCTTAGCTCCCTTCGATACACAGCGTGTGGAAAAGGTAAATATCGCGAATCCGCGTCTCCCAGAGTGATTTATAGTTATATAGAACGATATCGAGGGCTAGGAAGTGAATCCTTAGCTGCCTTCGATACACAGCGTGTGGAAAAGGTAAATATCGCAATTCCGAGTCCGCCAGAGTGATTTATCCTTATATCGAACGATATCGAGGGCTAGGAAGTGAATTCTTAGCTGCCTTCGATACACAGCGTGTGGAAAAGGTAAATATCGCAATTCCGAGTCCGCCAGAGTGATTTATCGTTATATCGAACGATATCGAAGGCTAGGAAGTGAATCCTTAGCTCCCTTCGATACACAGCGTGTGGAAAAGGTAAATATCGCGATTCCGAGTCCGCCAGAGTGATTTATCCTTTTATGGAACGATATCGAGGCCTAGGAAGTGAGTCCTTACCTCCCTTCGATACACAGCGTGTGGAAAAGGTAAATATCGCGATTCCGAGTCCGCCAGAGTGATTTATCCTTATATCGAACGATATCGAGGCCTAGGAAGTGAATCCTTAGCTGCCTTCGATACACAGCGTGTGGAAAAGGTAAATATCGCAATTCCGAGTCCGCCAGAGTGATATATCGTTATATCGAACGATATCGAGGGCTAGGTAGTGAATCCTTAGCTCCCTTCGATACACAGCGTGTGGAAAAGGTAAATATCGCGATTCCGAGTCCCCCAGAGTGATTTATCGTTATATCGAACGATGCCGAGGGCTAGGTAGTGAATCCTTAGCTCCCTTCGATACACAGCGTGTGGAAAAGGTAAATATCGCGATTCCTAGTCCGCCAGAGTGATTTATCCTTTTATGGAACGATATCGAGGCCTAGGAAGTGAATCCTTAGCTGCCTTCGACACACAGCGTGTGGAAAAGTTAAATATCTCAATTCCGAGTCCGCCAGAGTGATTTATCCTTTTATGGAACGATATCGAGGCCTAGGAAGTGAATCCTTAGCTCCCTTCGATACACAGCGTGTGGAAAATGTAAATATCGCGATTCCGAGTCCCCCAGAGTGATTTATCGTTATATCGAACGATGCCGAGGGCTAGGTAGTGAATCCTTAGCTCCCTTCGATACACAGCGTGTGGAAAAGGTAAATATCGCGATTCCGAGTCCGCCAGAGTGATTTATCGTTATATCGAACGATGCCGAGGGCTAGGTAGTGAATCCTTAGCTCCCTTCGATACACAGCGTGTGGAAAAGGTAAATATCGCGATTCCGAGTCCGCCAGAGTGATTTATAGTTATATCGAACGATATCGAGGGCTAGGAAGTGAATTCTTAGCTGCCTTCGACACACAGCGTGTGGAAAAGTTAAATATCGCAATTCGGAGTCCGCCAGAGTGATTTATAGTTATATAGAACGATATCGAGGGCTAGGAAGTGAATCCTTAGCTCCCTTCGATATTCAGCGTGTGGAAAAGGTAAATATCGCGATTCCGAGTCTCCCAGAGTGATTTATCGTTATATCGAACGATATCGAGGGCTAGGAAGTGAATCCTTAGCTGCCTTCGATACACAGCGTGTGGAAAAGGTAAATATCGCAATTCCGAGTCCGCCAGAGTGATATATCGTTATATCGATCGATATCGAGGGCTAGGTAGTGAATCCTTAGCTCCCTTCGATACACAGCGTGTGGAAAAGGTAAATATCGCGATTCCGAGTCCCCCAGAGTGATTTATCGTTATATCGAACGATATCGAGGGCTAGGAAGTGAATCCTTAGCTGCCTTCGATACACAGCGTGTGGAAAAGGTAAATATCGCAATTCCGAGTCCGCCAGAGTGATATATCGTTATATCGAACGATATCGAGGGCTAGGTAGTGAATCCTTAGCTCCCTTCGATACACAGCGTGTGGAAAAGGTAAATATCGCGATTCCGAGTCCCCCAGAGTGATTTATCGTTATATCGAACGATATCGAGGGCTAGGAAGTGAATCCTTAGCTCCCTTCGATACACAGCGTGTGGAAAAGGTAAATATCGCGATTCCGAGTCCCCCAGAGTGATTTATCGTTATATAGAACGATATCGAGGGCTAGGAAGTGAATCCTTAGCTGCCTTCGATACACAGCGTGTGGAAAAGGTAAATATCGCAATTCCGAGTCCGCCAGAGTGATTTATCCTTATATCGAACGATATCGAGGGCTAGGAAGTGAATTCTTAGCTGCCTTCGATACACAGCGTGTGGAAAAGGTAAATATCGCAATTCCGAGTCCGCCAGAGTGATTTATCGTTATATCGAACGATATCGAAGGCTAGGAAGTGAATCCTTAGCTCCCTTCGATACACAGCGTGTGGAAAAGGTAAATATCGCGATTCCGAGTCCGCCAGAGTGATTTATCCTTTTATGGAACGATATCGAGGCCTAGGAAGTGAGTCCTTACCTCCCTTCGATACACAGCGTGTGGAAAAGGTAAATATCGCGATTCCGAGTCCGCCAGAGTGATTTATCCTTATATCGAACGATATCGAGGCCTAGGAAGTGAATCCTTAGCTGCCTTCGATACACAGCGTGTGGAAAAGGTAAATATCGCAATTCCGAGTCCGCCAGAGTGATATATCGTTATATCGAACGATATCGAGGGCTAGGTAGTGAATCCTTAGCTCCCTTCGATACACAGCGTGTGGAAAAGGTAAATATCGCGATTCCGAGGCCCCCAGTGTGATTTATCGTTATATCGAACGATATCGAGGGCTAGGAAGTGAATACTTAGCTTCCTTCGATACACAATGTGTGGAAAAGGTAAATATCGCGATTCCGAGTCCGCCAGAGTGATTTATTCTTATATCGAACGATATCGAGGCCTAGGAAGTGAATCCTTAGCTTCCTTCGATACACAGCGTGTGGAAAAGGTGAATATCGCGATTCCGCGTCTCCCAGAGTGATTTATAGTTATATCGAACGATATCGAGGGCTAGGAAGTGAATTCTTAGCTGCCTTCGACACACAGCGTGTGGAAAAGTTAAATATCTCAATTCCGAGTCCGCCAGAGTGATTTATAGTTATATCGAACGATATCGAGGGCTAGGAAGTGAATTCTTAGCTGCCTTCGACACACAGCGTGTGGAAAAGTTAAATATCTCAATTCGGAGTCCGCCAGAGTGATTTATCGTTATATCGAACGATATCGAAGGCTAGGAAGTGAATCCTTAGCTCCCTTCGATACACAGCTTGTGGAAAAGGTGAATATCGCGATTCCGCGTCCGCCAGAGTGATTTATCCTAATATCGAACGATATCGAGGGCTAGGAACTGAATCCTTAGCTTCTATCGTTACACAGCGTGTGGAAAAAGTAAATATCGCGTTTCCGAGGCTCCCAGAGTGATTTATCGTTATATCGAACGATGCCGAGGGCTAGGAAGTGTATCCTTAGCTTCTTTCGATACGCAGCGTGTGGAAAAGGTAAATATCGGTATTCCGAGTCCCCCAGACTGATTTATCGTTATATCGAACGATATCGAGGGCTAGGAAGTGAATTCTTAGCTGCCTTCGTTACACAGCGTGTGGAAAAGGTAAATATCGCAATTCCGAGTCCGCCAGAGTGATTTATCGTTATATCGAACGATATCGAAGGCTAGGAAGTGAATCCTTAGCTCCCTTCGATACACAGCGTGTGGAAAAGGTAAATATCGCGATTCCGAGTCCGCCAGAGTGATTTATCCTTATATCGAACGATGCCGAGGGCTAGGAAGTGAATCCTTAGCTTCTTTCGATACGCAGCGTGTGGAAAAGGTAAATATCGGTATTCCGAGTCCCCCAGACTGATTTATCGTTATATCGAACGATGCCGAGGGCTAGGTAGTGAATCCGTAGCTCCCTTCGATACACAGCGTGTGGAAAAGGAAAATATCGCGATTCCGAGTCCGCCAGAGTGATTTATCCTTATATCGAACGAAATCGAGGGCTAGGAAGTGAATTCTTAGCTGCCTTCGATACACAGCGTGTGGAAAAGGTAAATATCGCAATTCCGAGTCCGCCAGAGTGATTTATCGTTATATCGAATGATATCGAAGGCTAGGAAGTGAATCCTTAGCTCCCTTCGATACACAGCGTGTGGAAAAGGTAAATATCGCGATTCCGAGTCCGCCAGAGTGATTTATCCTTTTATGGAACGATATCGAGGCCTAGGAAGTGAATCCTTACCTCCCTTCGATACACAGCGTGTGGAAAAGGTAAATATCGCGATTCCGAGTCCGCCAGAGTGATTTATCCCTATATCGAACGATATCGAGGCCTAGGAAGTGAATCCTTATCTCCCTTCGATATTCAGCGTGTGGAAAAGGTAAATTACGCGATTCCGAGTCTCCCAGACTAATTTATAGTTATATCGAACGATATCGAGGCCTAGGAAGTGAATCCTTAGCTCCCTTCGATACACAGCGTGTGGAAAAGGTAAATATCGCGATTCCGAGTCCGCCAGAGTGATTTATCCTTTTATGGAACGATATCGAGGCCTAGGAAGTGAATCCTTACCTCCCTTCGATACACAGCGTGTGGAAAAGGTGAATATTGCGATTCCGCGTCTCCCAGTGTGATTTATCGTTATATCGAACGATATCGAGGGCTAGGAAGTGAATACTTAGCTTCCTTCGATACACAATGTGTGGAAAAGGTAAATATCGCGATTCCGAGTCCGCCAGAGTGATTTATCCTTATATCGAACGATATCGAGGCCTAGGAAGTGAATCCTTAGCTTCCTTCGATACACAGCGTGTGGAAAAGGTAAATATCGCAATTCCGAGTCCGCCAGAGTGATTTATCGTTATATCGAACGATATCGAAGGCTAGGAGGTGAATCCTTAGCTCCCTTCGATACACAGCGTGTGGAAAAGGTAAATATCGCGATTCCGAGTCCGCCAGAGTGATTTATTGTTATATCGAACGATGCCGAGGGCTAGGAAGTGAATCCTTAGCTTCTATCGATACACAGCGTGTGGAAAAGGTAGATATCGCGTTTCCGAGGCTCCCAGAGTGATTTATCGTTATATGGAAGGATGCCGAGGGCTAGGAACTGAATCCTTAGCTTCTATCGTTACACAGCGTGTGGAAAAAGTAAATATCGCGTTTCCGAGGCTCCCAGAGTGATTTATCGTTATATCGAACGATGCCGAGGGCTAGGAAGTGTATCCTTAGCTTCTTTCGATACGCAGCGTGTGGAAAAGGTAAATATCGGTATTCCGAGTCCCCCAGACTGATTTATCGTTATATCGAACGATGCCGAGGGCTAGGTAGTGAATCCGTAGCTCCCTTCGATACACAGCGTGTGGAAAAGGAAAATATCGCGATTCCGAGTCCGCCAGAGTGATTTATCCTTATATCGAACGAAATCGAGGGCTAGGAAGTGAATTCTTAGCTGCCTTCGATACACAGCGTGTGGAAAAGGTAAATATCGCAATTCCGAGTCCGCCAGAGTGATTTATCGTTATATCGAACGATATCGAAGGCTAGGAAGTGAATCCTTAGCTCCCTTCGATACACAGCGTGTGGAAAAGGTAAATATCGCGATTCCGAGTCCGCCAGAGTGATTAATCCTTTTATGGAACGATATCGAGGCCTAGGAAGTGAATCCTTACCTCCCTTCGATACACAGCGTGTGGAAAAGGTAAATATCGCGATTCCGAGTCCGCCAGAGTGATTTATCCCTATATCGAACGATATCGAGGCCTAGGAAGTGAATCCTTATCTCCCTTCGATATTCAGCGTGTGGAAAAGGTAAATTACGCGATTCCGAGTCTCCCAGACTAATTTATAGTTATATCGAACGATATCGAGGCCTAGGAAGTGAATCCTTAGCTCCCTTCGATACACAGCGTGTGGAAAAGGTAAATATCGCGATTCCGAGTCCGCCAGAGTGATTTATCCTTTTATGGAACGATATCGAGGCCTAGGAAGTGAATCCTTACCTCCCTTCGATACACAGCGTGTGGAAAAGGTGAATATTGCGATTCCGCGTCTCCCAGTGTGATTTATCGTTATATCGAACGATATCGAGGGCTAGGACGTGAATACTTAGCTTCCTTCGATACACAATGTGTGGAAAAGGTAAATATCGCGATTCCGAGTCCGCCAGAGTGATTTATCCTTATATAGAACGATATCGAGGCCTAGGAAGTGAATCCTTAGCTTCCTTCGATACACAGCGTGTGGAAAAGGTAAATATCGCGATTCCGAGTCCGCCAGAGTCATTTATCCTTTTATGGAACGATATCGAGGCCTAGGAAGTGAATCCTTACCTCCCTTCGATACACAGCGTGTGGAAAAGGTGAATATTGCGATTCCGCGTCTCCCAGTGTGATTTATCGTTATATCGAACGATATCGAAGGCTAGGAGGTGAATCCTTAGCTCCCTTCGATACACAGCGTGTGGAAAAGGTAAATATCGCGATTCCGAGTCCGCCAGAGTGATTTATTGTTATATCGAACGATGCCGAGGGCTAGGAAGTGAATCCTTAGCTTCTATCGATACACAGCGTGTGGAAAAGGTAGATATCGCGTTTCCGAGGCTCCCAGAGTGATTTATCGTTATATGGAAGGATGCCGAGGGCTAGGAACTGAATCCTTAGCTTCTATCGTTACACAGCGTGTGGAAAAAGTAAATATCGCGTTTCCGAGGCTCCCAGAGTGATTTATCGTTATATCGAACGATGCCGAGGGCTAGGAAGTGTATCTTTAGCTTCTTTCGATACGCAGCGTGTGGAAAAGGTAAATATCGGTATTTCGAGTCCCCCAGACTGATTTATCGTTATATCGAACGATGCCGAGGGCTAGGTAGTGAATCCTTAGCTCCCTTCGATACACAGCGTGTGGAAAAGGTAAATATCGCGATTCCGAGTCCGCCAGAGTGATTTATCCTTATATCGAACGATATCGAGGGCTAGGAAGTGAATTCTTAGCTGCCTTCGATACACAGCGTGTGGAAAAGGTAAATATCGCAATTCCGAGTCCGCCAGAGTGATTTATCGTTATATCGAACGATATCGAAGGCTAGCAAGTGTATCCTTAGCTCCCTTCGATACACAGCGTGTGGAAAAGGTAAATATCGCGATTCCGAGTCCGCCAGAGTGATTTATCCTTTTATGGAACGATATCGAGGCCTAGGAAGTGAATCCTTACCTCCCTTCGATACACAGCGTGTGGAAAAGGTAAATATCGCGATTCCGAGTCCGCCAGAGTGATTTATCCCTATATCGAACGATATCGAGGCCTAGGAAGTGAATCCTTATCTCCCTTCGATATTCAGCGTGTGGAAAAGGTAAATTACGCGATTCCGAGTCTCCCAGACTAATTTATTGTTATATCGAACGATATCGAGGCCTAGGATGTGAATCCTTAGCTCCCTTCGATACACAGCGTGTGGAAAAGGTAAATATCGCGATTCCGAGTCCGCCAGAGTGATTTATCCTTTTATGGAACGATATCGAGGCCTAGGAAGTGAATCCTTACCTCCCTTCGATACACAGCGTGTGGAAAAGGTGAATATTGCGATTCCGCGTCTCCCAGTGTGATTTATCGTTATATCGAACGATATCGAGGGCTAGGAAGTGAATACTTACCTTCCTTCGATACACAATGTGTGGAAAAGGTAAATATCGCGATTCCGAGTCCGCCAGAGTGATTTATCCTTATATCGAACGATATCGAGGCCTAGGAAGTGAATCCTTAGCTTCCTTCGATACACAGCGTGTGGAAAAGGTGAATATCGCGATTCCGCGTCTCCCAGAGTGATTTATAGTTACATCGAACGATATCGAGGGCTAGGAAGTGAATTCTTAGCTGCCTTCGACACACAGCGTGTGGAAAAGTTAAATATCTCAATTCCGAGTCCGCCAGAGTGATTTATCGTTATATCGAACGATATCGAGGGCTAGGAAGTGAATCCTTAGCTCCCCTCGATACACAGCGTGTGGAAAAAGTAAATATCGCGATTCCGCGTCTCCCAGAGTGATTTATAGTTATATAGAACAATATCGAGGGCTAGGAAGTGAATTCTTAGCTTCTTTCGATACAAAGCGTGTGGAAAAGGTAAATATCGCAATTCCGAGTCCGCCAGAGTGATTTATCGTTATATCGAACGATATCGAAGGCTAGGAAGTGAATCCTTAGCTCCCTTCGATACACAGCGTGTGGAAAAGGTAAATATCGCGATTCCGAGTCCGCCAGAGTGATTAATCCTTTTATGGAACGATATCGAGGCCTAGGAAGTGAATCCTTACCTCCCTTCGATACACAGCGTGTGGAAAAGGTAAATATCGCGATTCCGAGTCCGCCAGAGTGATTTATCCCTATATCGAACGATATCGAGGCCTAGGAAGTGAATCCTTATCTCCCTTCGATATTCAGCGTGTGGAAAAGGTAAATTACGCGATTCCGAGTCTCCCAGACTAATTTATAGTTATATCGAACGATATCGAGGCCTAGGAAGTGAATCCTTAGCTCCCTTCGATACACAGCGTGTGGAAAAGGTAAATATCGCGATTCCGAGTCCGCCAGAGTGATTTATCCTTTTATGGAACGATATCGAGGCCTAGGAAGTGAATCCTTACCTCCCTTCGATACACAGCGTGTGGAAAAGGTGAATATTGCGATTCCGCGTCTCCCAGTGTGATTTATCGTTATATCGAACGATATCGAGGGCTAGGAAGTGAATACTTAGCTTCCTTCGATACACAATGTGTGGAAAAGGTAAATATCGCGATTCCGAGTCCGCCAGAGTGATTTATCCTTATATAGAACGATATCGAGGCCTAGGAAGTGAATCCTTAGCTTCCTTCGATACACAGCGTGTGGAAAAGGTAAATATCGCGATTCCGAGTCCGCCAGAGTCATTTATCCTTTTATGGAACGATATCGAGGCCTAGGAAGTGAATCCTTACTTCCCTTCGATACACAGCGTGTGGAAAAGGTGAATATTGCGATTCCGCGTCTCCCAGTGTGATTTATCGTTATATCGAACGATATCGAAGGCTAGGAGGTGAATCCTTAGCTCCCTTCGATACACAGCGTGTGGAAAAGGTAAATATCGCGATTCCGAGTCCGCCAGAGTGATTTATTGTTATATCGAACGATGCCGAGGGCTAGGAAGTGAATCCTTAGCTTCTATCGATACACAGCGTGTGGAAAAGGTAGATATCGCGTTTCCGAGGCTCCCAGAGTGATTTATCGTTATATGGAAGGATGCCGAGGGCTAGGAACTGAATCCTTAGCTTCTATCGTTACACAGCGTGTGGAAAAAGTAAATATCGCGTTTCCGAGGCTCCCAGAGTGATTTATCGTTATATCGAACGATGCCGAGGGCTAGGAAGTGTATCTTTAGCTTCTTTCGATACGCAGCGTGTGGAAAAGGTAAATATCGGTATTCCGAGTCCCCCAGACTGATTTATCGTTATATCGAACGATGCCGAGGGCTAGGTAGTGAATCCTTAGCTCCCTTCGATACACAGCGTGTGGAAAAGGTAAATATCGCGATTCCGAGTCCGCCAGAGTGATTTATCCTTATATCGAACGATATCGAGGGCTAGGAAGTGAATTCTTAGCTGCCTTCGATACACAGCGTGTGGAAAAGGTAAATATCGCAATTCCGAGTCCGCCAGAGTGATTTATCGTTATATCGAACGATATCGAAGGCTAGCAAGTGTATCCTTAGCTCCCTTCGATACACAGCGTGTGGAAAAGGTAAATATCGCGATTCCGAGTCCGCCAGAGTGATTTATCCTTTTATGGAACGATATCGAGGCCTAGGAAGTGAATCCTTACCTCCCTTCGATACACAGCGTGTGGAAAAGGTAAATATCGCGATTCCGAGTCCGCCAGAGTGATTTATCCCTATATCGAACGATATCGAGGCCTAGGAAGTGAATCCTTATCTCCCTTCGATATTCAGCGTGTGGAAAAGGTAAATTACGCGATTCTGAGTCTCCCAGACTAATTTATTGTTATATCGAACGATATCGAGGCCTAGGATGTGAATCCTTAGCTCCCTTCGATACACAGCGTGTGGAAAAGGTAAATATCGCGATTCCGAGTCCGCCAGAGTGATTTATCCTTTTATGGAACGATATCGAGGCCTAGGAAGTGAATCCTTACCTCCCTTCGATACACAGCGTGTGGAAAAGGTGAATATTGCGATTCCGCGTCTCCCAGTGTGATTTATCGTTATATCGAACGATATCGAGGGCTAGGAAGTGAATACTTACCTTCCTTCGATACACAATGTGTGGAAAAGGTAAATATCGCGATTCCGAGTCCGCCAGAGTGATTTATCCTTATATCGAACGATATCGAGGCCTAGGAAGTGAATCCTTAGCTTCCTTGGATACACAGCGTGTGGAAAAGGTGAATATCGCGATTCCGCGTCTCCCAGAGTGATTTATAGTTATATCGAACGATATCGAGGGCTAGGAAGTGAATTCTTAGCTGCCTTCGACACACAGCGTGTGGAAAAGTTAAATATCTCAATTCCGAGTCCGCCAGAGTGATTTATCGTTATATCGAACGATATCGAGGGCTAGGAAGTGAATCCTTAGCTCCCCTCGATACACAGCGTGTGGAAAAAGTAAATATCGCGATTCCGCGTCTCCCAGAGTGATTTATAGTTATATAGAACAATATCGAGGGCTAGGAAGTGAATTCTTAGCTTCTTTCGATACAAAGCGTGTGGAAAAGGTAAATATCGGTATTCCGAGTCCCCCAGACTGATTTATCGTTATATCGAACGATATCGAGGGCTAGGAAGTGAATTCTTAGCTGCCTTCGTTACACAGCGTGTGGAAATGGTAAATATCGCAATTCCGAGTCCGCCAGAGTGATTTATCGTTATATCGAACGATATCGAAGGCTAGGAAGTGAATCCTTAGCTCCCTTCGATACACAGCGTGTGGAAAAGGTAAATATCGCGATTCCGAGTCCGCCAGAGTGATTTATCCTTATATCGAACGATGCCGAGGGCTAGGAAGTGAATCCTTAGCTTCTTTCGATACGCAGCGTGTGGAAAAGGTAAATATCGGTATTCCGAGTCCCCCAGACTGATTTATCGTTATATCGAACGATGCCGAGGGCTAGGTAGTGAATCCGTAGCTCCCTTCGATACACAGCGTGTGGAAAAGGAAAATATCGCGATTCCGAGTCCGCCAGAGTGATTTATCCTTATATCGAACGAAATCGAGGGCTAGGAAGTGAATTCTTAGCTGCCTTCGATACACAGCGTGTGGAAAAGGTAAATATCGCAATTCCGAGTCCGCCAGAGTGATTTATCGTTATATCGAATGATATCGAAGGCTAGGAAGTGAATCCTTAGCTCCCTTCGATACACAGCGTGTGGAAAAGGTAAATATCGCGATTCCGAGTCCGCCAGAGTGATTTATCCTTTTATGGAACGATATCGAGGCCTAGGAAGTGAATCCTTACCTCCCTTCGATACACAGCGTGTGGAAAAGGTAAATATCGCGATTCCGAGTCCGCCAGAGTGATTTATCCCTATATCGAACGATATCGAGGCCTAGGAAATGAATCCTTAACTCCCTTCGACATTCAGCGCGTGGAAAAGGTAAATTACGCGATTCCGAGTCTTCCAGAGTGATTTATTGTTATATCGAACGATATCGAGGCCTAGGATGTGAATCCTTAGCTCCCTTCGATACACAGCGTGTGGAAAAGGTAAATATCGCGATTCCGAGTCCGCCAGAGTGATTTATCCTTTTATGGAACGATATCGAGGCCTAGGAAGTGAATCCTTACCTCCCTTCGATACACAGCGTGTGGAAAAGGTGAATATTGCGATTCCGCGTCTCCCAGTGTGATTTATCGTTATATCGAACGATATCGAGGGCTAGGAAGTGAATACTTACCTTCCTTCGATACACAATGTGTGGAAAAGGTAAATATCGCGATTCCGAGTCCGCCAGAGTGATTTATCCTTATATCGAACGATATCGAGGCCTAGGAAGTGAATCCTTAGCTTCCTTCGATACACAGCGTGTGGAAAAGGTGAATATCGCGATTCCGCGTCTCCCAGAGTGATTTATAGTTATATCGAACGATATCGAGGGCTAGGAAGTGAATTCTTAGCTGCCTTCGACACACAGCGTGTGGAAAAGTTAAATATCTCAATTCCGAGTCCGCCAGAGTGATTTATCGTTATATCGAACGATATCGAGGGCTAGGAAGTGAATCCTTAGCTCCCCTCGATACACAGCGTGTGGAAAAAGTAAATATCGCGATTCCGCGTCTCCCAGAGTGATTTATAGTTATATAGAACAATATCGAGGGCTAGGAAGTGAATTCTTAGCTTCTTTCGATACAAAGCGTGTGGAAAAGGTAAATATCGCAATTCCGAGTCCGCCAGAGTGATTTATCGTTATATCGAACGATATCGAAGGCTAGGAAGTGAATCCTTAGCTCCCTTCGATACACAGCGTGTGGAAAAGGTAAATATCGCGATTCCGAGTCCGCCAGAGTGATTAATCCTTTTATGGAACGATATCGAGGCCTAGGAAGTGAATCCTTACCTCCCTTCGATACACAGCGTGTGGAAAAGGTAAATATCGCGATTCCGAGTCCGCCAGAGTGATTTATCCCTATATCGAACGATATCGAGGCCTAGGAAGTGAATCCTTATCTCCCTTCGATATTCAGCGTGTGGAAAAGGTAAATTACGCGATTCCGAGTCTCCCAGACTAATTTATAGTTATATCGAACGATATCGAGGCCTAGGAAGTGAATCCTTAGCTCCCTTCGATACACAGCGTGTGGAAAAGGTAAATATCGCGATTCCGAGTCCGCCAGAGTGATTTATCCTTTTATGGAACGATATCGAGGCCTAGGAAGTGAATCCTTACCTCCCTTCGATACACAGCGTGTGGAAAAGGTGAATATTGCGATTCCGCGTCTCCCAGTGTGATTTATCGTTATATCGAACGATATCGAGGGCTAGGAAGTGAATACTTAGCTTCCTTCGATACACAATGTGTGGAAAAGGTAAATATCGCGATTCCGAGTCCGCCAGAGTGATTTATCCTTATATAGAACGATATCGAGGCCTAGGAAGTGAATCCTTAGCTTCCTTCGATACACAGCGTGTGGAAAAGGTAAATATCGCGATTCCGAGTCCGCCAGAGTCATTTATCCTTTTATGGAACGATATCGAGGCCTAGGAAGTGAATCCTTACTTCCCTTCGATACACAGCGTGTGGAAAAGGTGAATATTGCGATTCCGCGTCTCCCAGTGTGATTTATCGTTATATCGAACGATATCGAAGGCTAGGAGGTGAATCCTTAGCTCCCTTCGATACACAGCGTGTGGAAAAGGTAAATATCGCGATTCCGAGTCCGCCAGAGTGATTTATTGTTATATCGAACGATGCCGAGGGCTAGGAAGTGAATCCTTAGCTTCTATCGATACACAGCGTGTGGAAAAGGTAGATATCGCGTTTCCGAGGCTCCCAGAGTGATTTATCGTTATATGGAAGGATGCCGAGGGCTAGGAACTGAATCCTTAGCTTCTATCGTTACACAGCGTGTGGAAAAAGTAAATATCGCGTTTCCGAGGCTCCCAGAGTGATTTATCGTTATATCGAACGATGCCGAGGGCTAGGAAGTGTATCTTTAGCTTCTTTCGATACGCAGCGTGTGGAAAAGGTAAATATCGGTATTCCGAGTCCCCCAGACTGATTTATCGTTATATCGAACGATGCCGAGGGCTAGGTAGTGAATCCTTAGCTCCCTTCGATACACAGCGTGTGGAAAAGGTAAATATCGCGATTCCGAGTCCGCCAGAGTGATTTATCCTTATATCGAACGATATCGAGGGCTAGGAAGTGAATTCTTAGCTGCCTTCGATACACAGCGTGTGGAAAAGGTAAATATCGCAATTCCGAGTCCGCCAGAGTGATTTATCGTTATATCGAACGATATCGAAGGCTAGCAAGTGTATCCTTAGCTCCCTTCGATACACAGCGTGTGGAAAAGGTAAATATCGCGATTCCGAGTCCGCCAGAGTGATTTATCCTTTTATGGAACGATATCGAGGCCTAGGAAGTGAATCCTTACCTCCCTTCGATACACAGCGTGTGGAAAAGGTAAATATCGCGATTCCGAGTCCGCCAGAGTGATTTATCCCTATATCGAACGATATCGAGGCCTAGGAAGTGAATCCTTATCTCCCTTCGATATTCAGCGTGTGGAAAAGGTAAATTACGCGATTCTGAGTCTCCCAGACTAATTTATTGTTATATCGAACGATATCGAGGCCTAGGATGTGAATCCTTAGCTCCCTTCGATACACAGCGTGTGGAAAAGGTAAATATCGCGATTCCGAGTCCGCCAGAGTGATTTATCCTTTTATGGAACGATATCGAGGCCTAGGAAGTGAATCCTTACCTCCCTTCGATACACAGCGTGTGGAAAAGGTGAATATTGCGATTCCGCGTCTCCCAGTGTGATTTATCGTTATATCGAACGATATCGAGGGCTAGGAAGTGAATACTTACCTTCCTTCGATACACAATGTGTGGAAAAGGTAAATATCGCGATTCCGAGTCCGCCAGAGTGATTTATCCTTATATCGAACGATATCGAGGCCTAGGAAGTGAATCCTTAGCTTCCTTGGATACACAGCGTGTGGAAAAGGTGAATATCGCGATTCCGCGTCTCCCAGAGTGATTTATAGTTATATCGAACGATATCGAGGGCTAGGAAGTGAATTCTTAGCTGCCTTCGACACACAGCGTGTGGAAAAGTTAAATATCTCAATTCCGAGTCCGCCAGAGTGATTTATCGTTATATCGAACGATATCGAGGGCTAGGAAGTGAATCCTTAGCTCCCCTCGATACACAGCGTGTGGAAAAAGTAAATATCGCGATTCCGCGTCTCCCAGAGTGATTTATAGTTATATAGAACAATATCGAGGGCTAGGAAGTGAATTCTTAGCTTCTTTCGATACAAAGCGTGTGGAAAAGGTAAATATCGGTATTCCGAGTCCCCCAGACTGATTTATCGTTATATCGAACGATATCGAGGGCTAGGAAGTGAATTCTTAGCTGCCTTCGTTACACAGCGTGTGGAAATGGTAAATATCGCAATTCCGAGTCCGCCAGAGTGATTTATCGTTATATCGAACGATATCGAAGGCTAGGAAGTGAATCCTTAGCTCCCTTCGATACACAGCGTGTGGAAAAGGTAAATATCGCGATTCCGAGTCCGCCAGAGTGATTTATCCTTATATCGAACGATGCCGAGGGCTAGGAAGTGAATCCTTAGCTTCTTTCGATACGCAGCGTGTGGAAAAGGTAAATATCGGTATTCCGAGTCCCCCAGACTGATTTATCGTTATATCGAACGATGCCGAGGGCTAGGTAGTGAATCCGTAGCTCCCTTCGATACACAGCGTGTGGAAAAGGAAAATATCGCGATTCCGAGTCCGCCAGAGTGATTTATCCTTATATCGAACGAAATCGAGGGCTAGGAAGTGAATTCTTAGCTGCCTTCGATACACAGCGTGTGGAAAAGGTAAATATCGCAATTCCGAGTCCGCCAGAGTGATTTATCGTTATATCGAATGATATCGAAGGCTAGGAAGTGAATCCTTAGCTCCCTTCGATACACAGCGTGTGGAAAAGGTAAATATCGCGATTCCGAGTCCGCCAGAGTGATTTATCCTTTTATGGAACGATATCGAGGCCTAGGAAGTGAATCCTTACCTCCCTTCGATACACAGCGTGTGGAAAAGGTAAATATCGCGATTCCGAGTCCGCCAGAGTGATTTATCCCTATATCGAACGATATCGAGGCCTAGGAAATGAATCCTTAACTCCCTTCGACATTCAGCGCGTGGAAAAGGTAAATTACGCGATTCCGAGTCTTCCAGAGTGATTTATTGTTATATCGAACGATATCGAGGCCTAGGATGTGAATCCTTAGCTCCCTTCGATACACAGCGTGTGGAAAAGGTAAATATCGCGATTCCGAGTCCGCCAGAGTGATTTATCCTTTTATGGAACGATATCGAGGCCTAGGAAGTGAATCCTTACCTCCCTTCGATACACAGCGTGTGGAAAAGGTGAATATTGCGATTCCGCGTCTCCCAGTGTGATTTATCGTTATATCGAACGATATCGAGGGCTAGGAAGTGAATACTTACCTTCCTTCGATACACAATGTGTGGAAAAGGTAAATATCGCGATTCCGAGTCCGCCAGAGTGATTTATCCTTATATCGAACGATATCGAGGCCTAGGAAGTGAATCCTTAGCTTCCTTCGATACACAGCGTGTGGAAAAGGTGAATATCGCGATTCCGCGTCTCCCAGAGTGATTTATAGTTATATCGAACGATATCGAGGGCTAGGAAGTGAATTCTTAGCTGCCTTCGACACACAGCGTGTGGAAAAGTTAAATATCTCAATTCCGAGTCCGCCAGAGTGATTTATCGTTATATCGAACGATATCGAGGGCTAGGAAGTGAATCCTTAGCTCCCCTCGATACACAGCGTGTGGAAAAAGTAAATATCGCGATTCCGCGTCTCCCAGAGTGATTTATAGTTATATAGAACAATATCGAGGGCTAGGAAGTGAATTCTTAGCTTCTTTCGATACAAAGCGTGTGGAAAAGGTAAATATCGCAATTCCGAGTCCGCCAGAGTGATTTATCGTTATATCGAACGATATCGAAGGCTAGGAAGTGAATCCTTAGCTCCCTTCGATACACAGCGTGTGGAAAAGGTAAATATCGCGATTCCGAGTCCGCCAGAGTGATTAATCCTTTTATGGAACGATATCGAGGCCTAGGAAGTGAATCCTTACCTCCCTTCGATACACAGCGTGTGGAAAAGGTAAATATCGCGATTCCGAGTCCGCCAGAGTGATTTATCCCTATATCGAACGATATCGAGGCCTAGGAAGTGAATCCTTATCTCCCTTCGATATTCAGCGTGTGGAAAAGGTAAATTACGCGATTCCGAGTCTCCCAGACTAATTTATAGTTATATCGAACGATATCGAGGCCTAGGAAGTGAATCCTTAGCTCCCTTCGATACACAGCGTGTGGAAAAGGTAAATATCGCGATTCCGAGTCCGCCAGAGTGATTTATCCTTTTATGGAACGATATCGAGGCCTAGGAAGTGAATCCTTACCTCCCTTCGATACACAGCGTGTGGAAAAGGTGAATATTGCGATTCCGCGTCTCCCAGTGTGATTTATCGTTATATCGAACGATATCGAGGGCTAGGAAGTGAATACTTAGCTTCCTTCGATACACAATGTGTGGAAAAGGTAAATATCGCGATTCCGAGTCCGCCAGAGTGATTTATCCTTATATAGAACGATATCGAGGCCTAGGAAGTGAATCCTTAGCTTCCTTCGATACACAGCGTGTGGAAAAGGTAAATATCGCGATTCCGAGTCCGCCAGAGTCATTTATCCTTTTATGGAACGATATCGAGGCCTAGGAAGTGAATCCTTACTTCCCTTCGATACACAGCGTGTGGAAAAGGTGAATATTGCGATTCCGCGTCTCCCAGTGTGATTTATCGTTATATCGAACGATATCGAAGGCTAGGAGGTGAATCCTTAGCTCCCTTCGATACACAGCGTGTGGAAAAGGTAAATATCGCGATTCCGAGTCCGCCAGAGTGATTTATTGTTATATCGAACGATGCCGAGGGCTAGGAAGTGAATCCTTAGCTTCTATCGATACACAGCGTGTGGAAAAGGTAGATATCGCGTTTCCGAGGCTCCCAGAGTGATTTATCGTTATATGGAAGGATGCCGAGGGCTAGGAACTGAATCCTTAGCTTCTATCGTTACACAGCGTGTGGAAAAAGTAAATATCGCGTTTCCGAGGCTCCCAGAGTGATTTATCGTTATATCGAACGATGCCGAGGGCTAGGAAGTGTATCTTTAGCTTCTTTCGATACGCAGCGTGTGGAAAAGGTAAATATCGGTATTCCGAGTCCCCCAGACTGATTTATCGTTATATCGAACGATGCCGAGGGCTAGGTAGTGAATCCTTAGCTCCCTTCGATACACAGCGTGTGGAAAAGGTAAATATCGCGATTCCGAGTCCGCCAGAGTGATTTATCCTTATATCGAACGATATCGAGGGCTAGGAAGTGAATTCTTAGCTGCCTTCGATACACAGCGTGTGGAAAAGGTAAATATCGCAATTCCGAGTCCGCCAGAGTGATTTATCGTTATATCGAACGATATCGAAGGCTAGCAAGTGTATCCTTAGCTCCCTTCGATACACAGCGTGTGGAAAAGGTAAATATCGCGATTCCGAGTCCGCCAGAGTGATTTATCCTTTTATGGAACGATATCGAGGCCTAGGAAGTGAATCCTTACCTCCCTTCGATACACAGCGTGTGGAAAAGGTAAATATCGCGATTCCGAGTCCGCCAGAGTGATTTATCCCTATATCGAACGATATCGAGGCCTAGGAAGTGAATCCTTATCTCCCTTCGATATTCAGCGTGTGGAAAAGGTAAATTACGCGATTCTGAGTCTCCCAGACTAATTTATTGTTATATCGAACGATATCGAGGCCTAGGATGTGAATCCTTAGCTCCCTTCGATACACAGCGTGTGGAAAAGGTAAATATCGCGATTCCGAGTCCGCCAGAGTGATTTATCCTTTTATGGAACGATATCGAGGCCTAGGAAGTGAATCCTTACCTCCCTTCGATACACAGCGTGTGGAAAAGGTGAATATTGCGATTCCGCGTCTCCCAGTGTGATTTATCGTTATATCGAACGATATCGAGGGCTAGGAAGTGAATACTTACCTTCCTTCGATACACAATGTGTGGAAAAGGTAAATATCGCGATTCCGAGTCCGCCAGAGTGATTTATCCTTATATCGAACGATATCGAGGCCTAGGAAGTGAATCCTTAGCTTCCTTGGATACACAGCGTGTGGAAAAGGTGAATATCGCGATTCCGCGTCTCCCAGAGTGATTTATAGTTATATCGAACGATATCGAGGGCTAGGAAGTGAATTCTTAGCTGCCTTCGACACACAGCGTGTGGAAAAGTTAAATATCTCAATTCCGAGTCCGCCAGAGTGATTTATCGTTATATCGAACGATATCGAGGGCTAGGAAGTGAATCCTTAGCTCCCCTCGATACACAGCGTGTGGAAAAAGTAAATATCGCGATTCCGCGTCTCCCAGAGTGATTTATAGTTATATAGAACAATATCGAGGGCTAGGAAGTGAATTCTTAGCTTCTTTCGATACAAAGCGTGTGGAAAAGGTAAATATCGGTATTCCGAGTCCCCCAGACTGATTTATCGTTATATCGAACGATATCGAGGGCTAGGAAGTGAATTCTTAGCTGCCTTCGTTACACAGCGTGTGGAAATGGTAAATATCGCAATTCCGAGTCCGCCAGAGTGATTTATCGTTATATCGAACGATATCGAAGGCTAGGAAGTGAATCCTTAGCTCCCTTCGATACACAGCGTGTGGAAAAGGTAAATATCGCGATTCCGAGTCCGCCAGAGTGATTTATCCTTATATCGAACGATGCCGAGGGCTAGGAAGTGAATCCTTAGCTTCTTTCGATACGCAGCGTGTGGAAAAGGTAAATATCGGTATTCCGAGTCCCCCAGACTGATTTATCGTTATATCGAACGATGCCGAGGGCTAGGTAGTGAATCCGTAGCTCCCTTCGATACACAGCGTGTGGAAAAGGAAAATATCGCGATTCCGAGTCCGCCAGAGTGATTTATCCTTATATCGAACGAAATCGAGGGCTAGGAAGTGAATTCTTAGCTGCCTTCGATACACAGCGTGTGGAAAAGGTAAATATCGCAATTCCGAGTCCGCCAGAGTGATTTATCGTTATATCGAATGATATCGAAGGCTAGGAAGTGAATCCTTAGCTCCCTTCGATACACAGCGTGTGGAAAAGGTAAATATCGCGATTCCGAGTCCGCCAGAGTGATTTATCCTTTTATGGAACGATATCGAGGCCTAGGAAGTGAATCCTTACCTCCCTTCGATACACAGCGTGTGGAAAAGGTAAATATCGCGATTCCGAGTCCGCCAGAGTGATTTATCCCTATATCGAACGATATCGAGGCCTAGGAAATGAATCCTTAACTCCCTTCGACATTCAGCGCGTGGAAAAGGTAAATTACGCGATTCCGAGTCTTCCAGAGTGATTTATCGTTATATCGAACGATATCGAGGCCTAGGAAGTGAATCCTTAGCTCCCTTTTATACACAGCGTGTGGAAAAGTTAAATATCGCGATTCCGAGTCCGCCAGAGTGATTTATCCTTATATCGAACGATATCGAGGCCTAGGAAGTGAATCCTTAGCTTCCTTGGATACACAGCGTGTGGAAAAGGTGAATATCGCGATTCCGCGTCTCCCAGAGTGATTTATAGTTATATCGAACGATATCGAGGGCTAGGAAGTGAATTCTTAGCTGCCTTCGACACACAGCGTGTGGAAAAGTTAAATATCTCAATTCCGAGTCCGCCAGAGTGATTTATCGTTATATCGAACGATATCGAGGGCTAGGAAGTGAATCCTTAGCTCCCCTCGATACACAGCGTGTGGAAAAAGTAAATATCGCGATTCCGCGTCTCCCAGAGTGATTTATAGTTATATAGAACAATATCGAGGGCTAGGAAGTGAATTCTTAGCTTCTTTCGATACAAAGCGTGTGGAAAAGGTAAATATCGGTATTCCGAGTCCCCCAGACTGATTTATCGTTATATCGAACGATATCGAGGGCTAGGAAGTGAATTCTTAGCTGCCTTCGTTACACAGCGTGTGGAAATGGTAAATATCGCAATTCCGAGTCCGCCAGAGTGATTTATCGTTATATCGAACGATATCGAAGGCTAGGAAGTGAATCCTTAGCTCCCTTCGATACACAGCGTGTGGAAAAGGTAAATATCGCGATTCCGAGTCCGCCAGAGTGATTTATCCTTATATCGAACGATGCCGAGGGCTAGGAAGTGAATCCTTAGCTTCTTTCGATACGCAGCGTGTGGAAAAGGTAAATATCGGTATTCCGAGTCCCCCAGACTGATTTATCGTTATATCGAACGATGCCGAGGGCTAGGTAGTGAATCCGTAGCTCCCTTCGATACACAGCGTGTGGAAAAGGAAAATATCGCGATTCCGAGTCCGCCAGAGTGATTTATCCTTATATCGAACGAAATCGAGGGCTAGGAAGTGAATTCTTAGCTGCCTTCGATACACAGCGTGTGGAAAAGGTAAATATCGCAATTCCGAGTCCGCCAGAGTGATTTATCGTTATATCGAATGATATCGAAGGCTAGGAAGTGAATCCTTAGCTCCCTTCGATACACAGCGTGTGGAAAAGGTAAATATCGCGATTCCGAGTCCGCCAGAGTGATTTATCCTTTTATGGAACGATATCGAGGCCTAGGAAGTGAATCCTTACCTCCCTTCGATACACAGCGTGTGGAAAAGGTAAATATCGCGATTCCGAGTCCGCCAGAGTGATTTATCCCTATATCGAACGATATCGAGGCCTAGGAAATGAATCCTTAACTCCCTTCGACATTCAGCGCGTGGAAAAGGTAAATTACGCGATTCCGAGTCTTCCAGAGTGATTTATCGTTATATCGAACGATATCGAGGCCTAGGAAGTGAATCCTTAGCTCCCTTTTATACACAGCGTGTGGAAAAGTTAAATATCGCGATTCCGAGTCCGCCAGAGTGATTTATCCTTATATCGAACGATATCGAGGGCTAGGAAGTGAATCCTTAGCTTCCTTCGATACACAGCGTGTGGAAAAGGTGAATATAACGATTACGCGTCTGCCAGAGTGATTTATAGTTATATCGAACGATATCGAGGGCTAGGAAGTGAATCCTTAGCTGCCTTCGATACACAGCGTGTGGAAAAGGTAAATATCGCAATGCCGAGTCCCCCAGAGTGATTTATCCCTATATCGAACGATATCGAGGCCTAGGAAGTGAATCCTTAGCTCGCTTCGATATTCAGCGTGTGGAAAAGGTAAATATCGCGATTCCGAGTCCGCCAGAGTGATTTATCCTTATATCGAACGTATCGAGGGCTAGGAAGTGAATCCTTAGCTTCCTTCGATACACAGCGCGTGGAAAAGGTAAATATCGTGATTCCGAGTCCGCCAGAGTGATTTACCCTTATATCGAACGATATCGAGGCCTAGGAAATGAATCCTTAACTCCCTTCGATATTCAGCGCGTGGAAAAGGTAAATTACGCGATTCCGTGTCTTCCAGAGTGATTTATCGTTATATCGAACGATATCGAGGCCTAGGAAGTGAATCCGTAGCTCCCTTTTATACACAGCGTGTGGAAAAGTTAAATATCGCGATTCCGAGTCCGCCAGAGTGATTTATCCTTATATCGAACGATATCGAGGGCTATGGAAGTGAATCCTTAGCTTCCTTCGATACACAGCGTGTGGAAAAGGTAAATATCGCGATTCCGAGTCGCCCAGAGTGATTTATCGTTATATCGAACGATATCGAGGGCTAGGAAGTGAATCCTTAGCTGCCTTCGATACACAGCGTGTGGAAAAGGTAAATATCGCAATTCCGAGTCCGCCAGAGTGATTTATCGTTATATCGAACGATATCGAGTGCTAGGAAGTGAATCCTTAGCTCCCTTCGATACACAGCGTTTGAAAAAGGTAAATATCGCGATTCCGAGTCCGCCAGAGTGATTTATCCTTATATCGAACGATATCGAGACCTAGGAAATGAATCCTTAACTCCCTTCGATATTCAGCGCGTGGAAAAGGTAAATATCGCGATTCCGAGTCCGCCAGAGTGATTTATCCTTATATCGAACGATATCGAGGCCTAGGAAGTGAATCCTTAGCTCCCTTCGATGCACAGCGTGTGGAAAAGGTAAATATCGCGATTCCGAGTCCGCCAGAGTGATTTATCCTTATATGGAACGATATCGAGGGCTAGGAAGTGAATGCTTAGCTGTCTTCGATACACAGCGTGTGGAAAAGGTAAATATCGCGATTCCGAGTCCGCCAGAGTGATTTATCCTTATATCGAACGTATCGAGGGCTAGGAAGTGAATCCTTAGCTTCCTTCGATACACAGCGTGTGGAAAAGGTGAATATCGCGATTCCGCGTCTCCCAGAGTGATTTATAGTTATATCGAACGATATCGAGGGCTAGGAAGTGAATTCTTAGCTGCCTTCGACACACAGCGTGTGGAAAAGTTAAATATCTCAATTCCGAGTCCGCCAGAGTGATTTATCGTTATATCGAACGATATCGAGGGCTAGGAAGTGAATCCTTAGCTCCCTTCGATACACAGCGTGTGGAAAAGGTAAATATCGCGATTCCGAGTCGCCCAGAGTGATTTATCGTTATATCGAAGGATATCGAGGGCTAGGAAGTGAATTCTTAGCTGCCTTCGATACACAGCGTGTGGAAAAGGTAAATATCGCAATTCCGAGTCCGCCAGAGTGATATATCGTTATATCGAACGATATCGAGGGCTAGGAAGTGAATCCTTAGCTCCCTTCGATACACAGCGTGTGGAAACGGTAAATATCGCAATTCCGAGTCCGCCAGAGTGATTTATCGTTATATCGAACGATATCGAGGCCTAGGAAGTGAATCCTTAGCTCGCTTCGATATTCAGCGTGTGGAAAAGGTAAATATCGTGATTCCGAGTCCGCCAGAGTGATTTACCATTATATCGAACGATATCGAGGCCTAGGAAATGAATCCTTAACTCCCTTCGATATTCAGCGCGTGGAAAAGGTAAATTACGCGATTCCGAGTCTTCCAGAGTGATTTATCGTTATATCGAACGATATCGAGGCCTAGGAAGTGAATCCGTAGCTCCCTTTTATACACAGCGTGTGGAAAAGGTAAATATCGCGATTCCGAGTCCGCCAGAGTGATTTATCCTTATATGGAACGATATCGAGGGCTAGGAAGTGAATGCTTAGCTGTCTTCGATACACAGCGTGTGGAAAAGGTAAATATCGCGATTCCGAGTCCGCCAGAGTGATTTATCCTTATATCGAACGTATCGAGGGCTAGGAAGTGAATCCTTAGCTTCCTTCGATACACAGCGTGTGGAAAAGGTGAATATCGCGATTCCGCGTCTCCCAGAGTGATTTATAGTTATATCGAACGATATCGAGGGCTAGGAAGTGAATTCTTAGCTGCCTTCGACACACAGCGTGTGGAAAAGTTAAATATCTCAATTCCGAGTCCGCCAGAGTGATTTATCGTTATATCGAACGATATCGAGGGCTAGGAAGTGAATCCTTAGCTCCCCTCGATACACAGCGTGTGGAAAAAGTAAATATCGCGATTCCGCGTCTCCCAGAGTGATTTATAGTTATATAGAACAATATCGAGGGCTAGGAAGTGAATTCTTAGCTTCTTTCGATACAAAGCGTGTGGAAAAGGTAAATATCGGTATTCCGAGTCCCCCAGACTGATTTATCGTTATATCGAACGATATCGAGGGCTAGGAAGTGAATTCTTAGCTGCCTTCGTTACACAGCGTGTGGAAATGGTAAATATCGCAATTCCGAGTCCGCCAGAGTGATTTATCGTTATATCGAACGATATCGAAGGCTAGGAAGTGAATCCTTAGCTCCCTTCGATACACAGCGTGTGGAAAAGGTAAATATCGCGATTCCGAGTCCGCCAGAGTGATTTATCCTTATATCGAACGATGCCGAGGGCTAGGAAGTGAATCCTTAGCTTCTTTCGATACGCAGCGTGTGGAAAAGGTAAATATCGGTATTCCGAGTCCCCCAGACTGATTTATCGTTATATCGAACGATGCCGAGGGCTAGGTAGTGAATCCGTAGCTCCCTTCGATACACAGCGTGTGGAAAAGGAAAATATCGCGATTCCGAGTCCGCCAGAGTGATTTATCCTTATATCGAACGAAATCGAGGGCTAGGAAGTGAATTCTTAGCTGCCTTCGATACACAGCGTGTGGAAAAGGTAAATATCGCAATTCCGAGTCCGCCAGAGTGATTTATCGTTATATCGAATGATATCGAAGGCTAGGAAGTGAATCCTTAGCTCCCTTCGATACACAGCGTGTGGAAAAGGTAAATATCGCGATTCCGAGTCCGCCAGAGTGATTTATCCTTTTATGGAACGATATCGAGGCCTAGGAAGTGAATCCTTACCTCCCTTCGATACACAGCGTGTGGAAAAGGTAAATATCGCGATTCCGAGTCCGCCAGAGTGATTTATCCCTATATCGAACGATATCGAGGCCTAGGAAATGAATCCTTAACTCCCTTCGACATTCAGCGCGTGGAAAAGGTAAATTACGCGATTCCGAGTCTTCCAGAGTGATTTATCGTTATATCGAACGATATCGAGGCCTAGGAAGTGAATCCTTAGCTCCCTTTTATACACAGCGTGTGGAAAAGTTAAATATCGCGATTCCGAGTCCGCCAGAGTGATTTATCCTTATATCGAACGATATCGAGGCCTAGGAAGTGAATCCTTAGCTTCCTTGGATACACAGCGTGTGGAAAAGGTGAATATCGCGATTCCGCGTCTCCCAGAGTGATTTATAGTTATATCGAACGATATCGAGGGCTAGGAAGTGAATTCTTAGCTGCCTTCGACACACAGCGTGTGGAAAAGTTAAATATCTCAATTCCGAGTCCGCCAGAGTGATTTATCGTTATATCGAACGATATCGAGGGCTAGGAAGTGAATCCTTAGCTCCCCTCGATACACAGCGTGTGGAAAAAGTAAATATCGCGATTCCGCGTCTCCCAGAGTGATTTATAGTTATATAGAACAATATCGAGGGCTAGGAAGTGAATTCTTAGCTTCTTTCGATACAAAGCGTGTGGAAAAGGTAAATATCGGTATTCCGAGTCCCCCAGACTGATTTATCGTTATATCGAACGATATCGAGGGCTAGGAAGTGAATTCTTAGCTGCCTTCGTTACACAGCGTGTGGAAATGGTAAATATCGCAATTCCGAGTCCGCCAGAGTGATTTATCGTTATATCGAACGATATCGAAGGCTAGGAAGTGAATCCTTAGCTCCCTTCGATACACAGCGTGTGGAAAAGGTAAATATCGCGATTCCGAGTCCGCCAGAGTGATTTATCCTTATATCGAACGATGCCGAGGGCTAGGAAGTGAATCCTTAGCTTCTTTCGATACGCAGCGTGTGGAAAAGGTAAATATCGGTATTCCGAGTCCCCCAGACTGATTTATCGTTATATCGAACGATGCCGAGGGCTAGGTAGTGAATCCGTAGCTCCCTTCGATACACAGCGTGTGGAAAAGGAAAATATCGCGATTCCGAGTCCGCCAGAGTGATTTATCCTTATATCGAACGAAATCGAGGGCTAGGAAGTGAATTCTTAGCTGCCTTCGATACACAGCGTGTGGAAAAGGTAAATATCGCAATTCCGAGTCCGCCAGAGTGATTTATCGTTATATCGAATGATATCGAAGGCTAGGAAGTGAATCCTTAGCTCCCTTCGATACACAGCGTGTGGAAAAGGTAAATATCGCGATTCCGAGTCCGCCAGAGTGATTTATCCTTTTATGGAACGATATCGAGGCCTAGGAAGTGAATCCTTACCTCCCTTCGATACACAGCGTGTGGAAAAGGTAAATATCGCGATTCCGAGTCCGCCAGAGTGATTTATCCCTATATCGAACGATATCGAGGCCTAGGAAATGAATCCTTAACTCCCTTCGACATTCAGCGCGTGGAAAAGGTAAATTACGCGATTCCGAGTCTTCCAGAGTGATTTATCGTTATATCGAACGATATCGAGGCCTAGGAAGTGAATCCTTAGCTCCCTTTTATACACAGCGTGTGGAAAAGTTAAATATCGCGATTCCGAGTCCGCCAGAGTGATTTATCCTTATATCGAACGATATCGAGGGCTAGGAAGTGAATCCTTAGCTTCCTTCGATACACAGCGTGTGGAAAAGGTGAATATAACGATTACGCGTCTGCCAGAGTGATTTATAGTTATATCGAACGATATCGAGGGCTAGGAAGTGAATCCTTAGCTGCCTTCGATACACAGCGTGTGGAAAAGGTAAATATCGCAATGCCGAGTCCCCCAGAGTGATTTATCCCTATATCGAACGATATCGAGGCCTAGGAAGTGAATCCTTAGCTCGCTTCGATATTCAGCGTGTGGAAAAGGTAAATATCGCGATTCCGAGTCCGCCAGAGTGATTTATCCTTATATCGAACGTATCGAGGGCTAGGAAGTGAATCCTTAGCTTCCTTCGATACACAGCGCGTGGAAAAGGTAAATATCGTGATTCCGAGTCCGCCAGAGTGATTTACCCTTATATCGAACGATATCGAGGCCTAGGAAATGAATCCTTAACTCCCTTCGATATTCAGCGCGTGGAAAAGGTAAATTACGCGATTCCGTGTCTTCCAGAGTGATTTATCGTTATATCGAACGATATCGAGGCCTAGGAAGTGAATCCGTAGCTCCCTTTTATACACAGCGTGTGGAAAAGTTAAATATCGCGATTCCGAGTCCGCCAGAGTGATTTATCCTTATATCGAACGATATCGAGGGCTATGGAAGTGAATCCTTAGCTTCCTTCGATACACAGCGTGTGGAAAAGGTAAATATCGCGATTCCGAGTCGCCCAGAGTGATTTATCGTTATATCGAACGATATCGAGGGCTAGGAAGTGAATCCTTAGCTGCCTTCGATACACAGCGTGTGGAAAAGGTAAATATCGCAATTCCGAGTCCGCCAGAGTGATTTATCGTTATATCGAACGATATCGAGTGCTAGGAAGTGAATCCTTAGCTCCCTTCGATACACAGCGTTTGAAAAAGGTAAATATCGCGATTCCGAGTCCGCCAGAGTGATTTATCCTTATATCGAACGATATCGAGACCTAGGAAATGAATCCTTAACTCCCTTCGATATTCAGCGCGTGGAAAAGGTAAATATCGCGATTCCGAGTCCGCCAGAGTGATTTATCCTTATATCGAACGATATCGAGGCCTAGGAAGTGAATCCTTAGCTCCCTTCGATGCACAGCGTGTGGAAAAGGTAAATATCGCGATTCCGAGTCCGCCAGAGTGATTTATCCTTATATGGAACGATATCGAGGGCTAGGAAGTGAATGCTTAGCTGTCTTCGATACACAGCGTGTGGAAAAGGTAAATATCGCGATTCCGAGTCCGCCAGAGTGATTTATCCTTATATCGAACGTATCGAGGGCTAGGAAGTGAATCCTTAGCTTCCTTCGATACACAGCGTGTGGAAAAGGTGAATATCGCGATTCCGCGTCTCCCAGAGTGATTTATAGTTATATCGAACGATATCGAGGGCTAGGAAGTGAATTCTTAGCTGCCTTCGACACACAGCGTGTGGAAAAGTTAAATATCTCAATTCCGAGTCCGCCAGAGTGATTTATCGTTATATCGAACGATATCGAGGGCTAGGAAGTGAATCCTTAGCTCCCTTCGATACACAGCGTGTGGAAAAGGTAAATATCGCGATTCCGAGTCGCCCAGAGTGATTTATCGTTATATCGAAGGATATCGAGGGCTAGGAAGTGAATTCTTAGCTGCCTTCGATACACAGCGTGTGGAAAAGGTAAATATCGCAATTCCGAGTCCGCCAGAGTGATATATCGTTATATCGAACGATATCGAGGGCTAGGAAGTGAATCCTTAGCTCCCTTCGATACACAGCGTGTGGAAACGGTAAATATCGCAATTCCGAGTCCGCCAGAGTGATTTATCGTTATATCGAACGATATCGAGTGCTAGGAAGTGAATCCTTAGCTCCCTTCGATACACAGCGTGTGAAAAAGGTAAATATCGCGATTCCGAGTCCGCCAGAGTGATTTATCCTTATATCGAACGATATCGAGGCCTAGGAAGTGAATCCTTAGCTTCCTTCGATACACAGCGCGTGGAAAAGGTAAATATCGTGATTCCGAGTCCGCCAGAGTGATTTACCATTATATCGAACGATATCGAGGCCTAGGAAATGAATCCTTAACTCCCTTCGATATTCAGCGCGTGGAAAAGGTAAATTACGCGATTCCGAGTCTTCCAGAGTGATTTATCGTTATATCGAACGATATCGAGGCCTAGGAAGTGAATCCGTAGCTCCCTTTTATACACAGCGTGTGGAAAAGGTAAATATCGCGATTCCGAGTCCGCCAGAGTGATTTATCCTTATATGGAACGATATCGAGGGCTAGGAAGTGAATGCTTAGCTGTCTTCGATACACAGCGTGTGGAAAAGGTAAATATCGCGATTCCGAGTCCGCCAGAGTGATTTATCCTTATATCGAACGTATCGAGGGCTAGGAAGTGAATCCTTAGCTTCCTTCGATACACAGCGTGTGGAAAAGGTGAATATCGCGATTCCGCGTCTCCCAGAGTGATTTATAGTTATATCGAACGATATCGAGGGCTAGGAAGTGAATTCTTAGCTGCCTTCGACACACAGCGTGTGGAAAAGTTAAATATCTCAATTCCGAGTCCGCCAGAGTGATTTATCGTTATATCGAACGATATCGAGGGCTAGGAAGTGAATCCTTAGCTCCCTTCGATACACAGCGTGTGGAAAAGGTAAATATCGCGATTCCGAGTCGCCCAGAGTGATTTATCGTTATATCGAAGGATATCGAGGGCTAGGAAGTGAATTCTTAGCTGCCTTCGATACACAGCGTGTGGAAAAGGTAAATATCGCGATTCCGAGTCCGCCAGAGTGATTTATCCTTTTATGGAACGATATCGAGGCCTAGGAAGTGAATCCTTACCTCCCTTCGATACACAGCGTGTGGAAAAGGTAAATATCGCGATTCCGAGTCCGCCAGAGTGATTTATCCCTATATCGAACGATATCGAGGCCTAGGAAGTGAATCCTTATCTCCCTTCGATATTCAGCGTGTGGAAAAGGTAAATTACGCGATTCCGAGTCTCCCAGACTAATTTATAGTTATATCGAACGATATCGAGGCCTAGGAAGTGAATCCTTAGCTCCCTTCGATACACAGCGTGTGGAAAAGGTAAATATCGCGATTCCGAGTCCGCCAGAGTGATTTATCCTTTTATGGAACGATATCGAGGCCTAGGAAGTGAATCCTTACCTCCCTTCGATACACAGCGTGTGGAAAAGGTGAATATTGCGATTCCGCGTCTCCCAGTGTGATTTATCGTTATATCGAACGATATCGAGGGCTAGGAAGTGAATACTTAGCTTCCTTCGATACACAATGTGTGGAAAAGGTAAATATCGCGATTCCGAGTCCGCCAGAGTGATTTATCCTTATATCGAACGATATCGAGGCCTAGGAAGTGAATCCTTAGCTTCCTTCGATACACAGCGTGTGGAAAAGGTAAATATCGCAATTCCGAGTCCGCCAGAGTGATTTATCGTTATATCGAACGATATCGAAGGCTAGGAGGTGAATCCTTAGCTCCCTTCGATACACAGCGTGTGGAAAAGGTAAATATCGCGATTCCGAGTCCGCCAGAGTGATTTATTGTTATATCGAACGATGCCGAGGGCTAGGAAGTGAATCCTTAGCTTCTATCGATACACAGCGTGTGGAAAAGGTAGATATCGCGTTTCCGAGGCTCCCAGAGTGATTTATCGTTATATGGAAGGATGCCGAGGGCTAGGAACTGAATCCTTAGCTTCTATCGTTACACAGCGTGTGGAAAAAGTAAATATCGCGTTTCCGAGGCTCCCAGAGTGATTTATCGTTATATCGAACGATGCCGAGGGCTAGGAAGTGTATCCTTAGCTTCTTTCGATACGCAGCGTGTGGAAAAGGTAAATATCGGTATTCCGAGTCCCCCAGACTGATTTATCGTTATATCGAACGATGCCGAGGGCTAGGTAGTGAATCCGTAGCTCCCTTCGATACACAGCGTGTGGAAAAGGAAAATATCGCGATTCCGAGTCCGCCAGAGTGATTTATCCTTATATCGAACGAAATCGAGGGCTAGGAAGTGAATTCTTAGCTGCCTTCGATACACAGCGTGTGGAAAAGGTAAATATCGCAATTCCGAGTCCGCCAGAGTGATTTATCGTTATATCGAACGATATCGAAGGCTAGGAAGTGAATCCTTAGCTCCCTTCGATACACAGCGTGTGGAAAAGGTAAATATCGCGATTCCGAGTCCGCCAGAGTGATTAATCCTTTTATGGAACGATATCGAGGCCTAGGAAGTGAATCCTTACCTCCCTTCGATACACAGCGTGTGGAAAAGGTAAATATCGCGATTCCGAGTCCGCCAGAGTGATTTATCCCTATATCGAACGATATCGAGGCCTAGGAAGTGAATCCTTATCTCCCTTCGATATTCAGCGTGTGGAAAAGGTAAATTACGCGATTCCGAGTCTCCCAGACTAATTTATAGTTATATCGAACGATATCGAGGCCTAGGAAGTGAATCCTTAGCTCCCTTCGATACACAGCGTGTGGAAAAGGTAAATATCGCGATTCCGAGTCCGCCAGAGTGATTTATCCTTTTATGGAACGATATCGAGGCCTAGGAAGTGAATCCTTACCTCCCTTCGATACACAGCGTGTGGAAAAGGTGAATATTGCGATTCCGCGTCTCCCAGTGTGATTTATCGTTATATCGAACGATATCGAGGGCTAGGAAGTGAATACTTAGCTTCCTTCGATACACAATGTGTGGAAAAGGTAAATATCGCGATTCCGAGTCCGCCAGAGTGATTTATCCTTATATAGAACGATATCGAGGCCTAGGAAGTGAATCCTTAGCTTCCTTCGATACACAGCGTGTGGAAAAGGTAAATATCGCGATTCCGAGTCCGCCAGAGTCATTTATCCTTTTATGGAACGATATCGAGGCCTAGGAAGTGAATCCTTACCTCCCTTCGATACACAGCGTGTGGAAAAGGTGAATATTGCGATTCCGCGTCTCCCAGTGTGATTTATCGTTATATCGAACGATATCGAAGGCTAGGAGGTGAACCCTTAGCTCCCTTCGATACACAGCGTGTGGAAAAGGTAAATATCGCGATTCCGAGTCCGCCAGAGTGATTTATTGTTATATCGAACGATGCCGAGGGCTAGGAAGTGAATCCTTAGCTTCTATCGATACACAGCGTGTGGAAAAGGTAGATATCGCGTTTCCGAGGCTCCCAGAGTGATTTATCGTTATATGGAAGGATGCCGAGGGCTAGGAACTGAATCCTTAGCTTCTATCGTTACACAGCGTGTGGAAAAAGTAAATATCGCGTTTCCGAGGCTCCCAGAGTGATTTATCGTTATATCGAACGATGCCGAGGGCTAGGAAGTGTATCTTTAGCTTCTTTCGATACGCAGCGTGTGGAAAAGGTAAATATCGGTATTCCGAGTCCCCCAGACTGATTTATCGTTATATCGAACGATGCCGAGGGCTAGGTAGTGAATCCTTAGCTCCCTTCGATACACAGCGTGTGGAAAAGGTAAATATCGCGATTCCGAGTCCGCCAGAGTGATTTATCCTTATATCGAACGATATCGAGGGCTAGGAAGTGAATTCTTAGCTGCCTTCGATACACAGCGTGTGGAAAAGGTAAATATCGCAATTCCGAGTCCGCCAGAGTGATTTATCGTTATATCGAACGATATCGAAGGCTAGCAAGTGTATCCTTAGCTCCCTTCGATACACAGCGTGTGGAAAAGGTAAATATCGCGATTCCGAGTCCGCCAGAGTGATTTATCCTTTTATGGAACGATATCGAGGCCTAGGAAGTGAATCCTTACCTCCCTTCGATACACAGCGTGTGGAAAAGGTAAATATCGCGATTCCGAGTCCGCCAGAGTGATTTATCCCTATATCGAACGATATCGAGGCCTAGGAAGTGAATCCTTATCTCCCTTCGATATTCAGCGTGTGGAAAAGGTAAATTACGCGATTCCGAGTCTCCCAGACTAATTTATTGTTATATCGAACGATATCGAGGCCTAGGATGTGAATCCTTAGCTCCCTTCGATACACAGCGTGTGGAAAAGGTAAATATCGCGATTCCGAGTCCGCCAGAGTGATTTATCCTTTTATGGAACGATATCGAGGCCTAGGAAGTGAATCCTTACCTCCCTTCGATACACAGCGTGTGGAAAAGGTGAATATTGCGATTCCGCGTCTCCCAGTGTGATTTATCGTTATATCGAACGATATCGAGGGCTAGGAAGTGAATACTTACCTTCCTTCGATACACAATGTGTGGAAAAGGTAAATATCGCGATTCCGAGTCCGCCAGAGTGATTTATCCTTATATCGAACGATATCGAGGCCTAGGAAGTGAATCCTTAGCTTCCTTCGATACACAGCGTGTGGAAAAGGTGAATATCGCGATTCCGCGTCTCCCAGAGTGATTTATAGTTATATCGAACGATATCGAGGGCTAGGAAGTGAATTCTTAGCTGCCTTCGACACACAGCGTGTGGAAAAGTTAAATATCTCAATTCCGAGTCCGCCAGAGTGATTTATCGTTATATCGAACGATATCGAGGGCTAGGAAGTGAATCCTTAGCTCCCCTCGATACACAGCGTGTGGAAAAAGTAAATATCGCGATTCCGCGTCTCCCAGAGTGATTTATAGTTATATAGAACAATATCGAGGGCTAGGAAGTGAATTCTTAGCTTCTTTCGATACAAAGCGTGTGGAAAAGGTAAATATCGCAATTCCGAGTCCGCCAGAGTGATTTATCGTTATATCGAACGATATCGAAGGCTAGGAAGTGAATCCTTAGCTCCCTTCGATACACAGCGTGTGGAAAAGGTAAATATCGCGATTCCGAGTCCGCCAGAGTGATTAATCCTTTTATGGAACGATATCGAGGCCTAGGAAGTGAATCCTTACCTCCCTTCGATACACAGCGTGTGGAAAAGGTAAATATCGCGATTCCGAGTCCGCCAGAGTGATTTATCCCTATATCGAACGATATCGAGGCCTAGGAAGTGAATCCTTATCTCCCTTCGATATTCAGCGTGTGGAAAAGGTAAATTACGCGATTCCGAGTCTCCCAGACTAATTTATAGTTATATCGAACGATATCGAGGCCTAGGAAGTGAATCCTTAGCTCCCTTCGATACACAGCGTGTGGAAAAGGTAAATATCGCGATTCCGAGTCCGCCAGAGTGATTTATCCTTTTATGGAACGATATCGAGGCCTAGGAAGTGAATCCTTACCTCCCTTCGATACACAGCGTGTGGAAAAGGTGAATATTGCGATTCCGCGTCTCCCAGTGTGATTTATCGTTATATCGAACGATATCGAGGGCTAGGAAGTGAATACTTAGCTTCCTTCGATACACAATGTGTGGAAAAGGTAAATATCGCGATTCCGAGTCCGCCAGAGTGATTTATCCTTATATAGAACGATATCGAGGCCTAGGAAGTGAATCCTTAGCTTCCTTCGATACACAGCGTGTGGAAAAGGTAAATATCGCGATTCCGAGTCCGCCAGAGTCATTTATCCTTTTATGGAACGATATCGAGGCCTAGGAAGTGAATCCTTACTTCCCTTCGATACACAGCGTGTGGAAAAGGTGAATATTGCGATTCCGCGTCTCCCAGTGTGATTTATCGTTATATCGAACGATATCGAAGGCTAGGAGGTGAATCCTTAGCTCCCTTCGATACACAGCGTGTGGAAAAGGTAAATATCGCGATTCCGAGTCCGCCAGAGTGATTTATTGTTATATCGAACGATGCCGAGGGCTAGGAAGTGAATCCTTAGCTTCTATCGATACACAGCGTGTGGAAAAGGTAGATATCGCGTTTCCGAGGCTCCCAGAGTGATTTATCGTTATATGGAAGGATGCCGAGGGCTAGGAACTGAATCCTTAGCTTCTATCGTTACACAGCGTGTGGAAAAAGTAAATATCGCGTTTCCGAGGCTCCCAGAGTGATTTATCGTTATATCGAACGATGCCGAGGGCTAGGAAGTGTATCTTTAGCTTCTTTCGATACGCAGCGTGTGGAAAAGGTAAATATCGGTATTCCGAGTCCCCCAGACTGATTTATCGTTATATCGAACGATGCCGAGGGCTAGGTAGTGAATCCTTAGCTCCCTTCGATACACAGCGTGTGGAAAAGGTAAATATCGCGATTCCGAGTCCGCCAGAGTGATTTATCCTTATATCGAACGATATCGAGGGCTAGGAAGTGAATTCTTAGCTGCCTTCGATACACAGCGTGTGGAAAAGGTAAATATCGCAATTCCGAGTCCGCCAGAGTGATTTATCGTTATATCGAACGATATCGAAGGCTAGCAAGTGTATCCTTAGCTCCCTTCGATACACAGCGTGTGGAAAAGGTAAATATCGCGATTCCGAGTCCGCCAGAGTGATTTATCCTTTTATGGAACGATATCGAGGCCTAGGAAGTGAATCCTTACCTCCCTTCGATACACAGCGTGTGGAAAAGGTAAATATCGCGATTCCGAGTCCGCCAGAGTGATTTATCCTTATATCGAACGATATCGAGGGCTAGGAAGTGTATCTTTAGCTTCTTTCGATACGCAGCGTGTGGAAAAGGTAAATATCGGTATTCCGAGTCCCCCAGACTGATTTATCGTTATATCGAACGATGCCGAGGGCTAGGTAGTGAATCCTTAGCTCCCTTCGATACACAGCGTGTGGAAAAGGTAAATATCGCGATTCCGAGTCCGCCAGAGTGATTTATCCTTATATCGAACGATATCGAGGGCTAGGAAGTGAATTCTTAGCTGCCTTCGATACACAGCGTGTGGAAAAGGTAAATATCGCAATTCCGAGTCCGCCAGAGTGATTTATCGTTATATCGAACGATATCGAAGGCTAGCAAGTGTATCCTTAGCTCCCTTCGATACACAGCGTGTGGAAAAGGTAAATATCGCGATTCCGAGTCCGCCAGAGTGATTTATCCTTTTATGGAACGATATCGAGGCCTAGGAAGTGAATCCTTACCTCCCTTCGATACACAGCGTGTGGAAAAGGTAAATATCGCGATTCCGAGTCCGCCAGAGTGATTTATCCCTATATCGAACGATATCGAGGCCTAGGAAGTGAATCCTTATCTCCCTTCGATATTCAGCGTGTGGAAAAGGTAAATTACGCGATTCTGAGTCTCCCAGACTAATTTATTGTTATATCGAACGATATCGAGGCCTAGGATGTGAATCCTTAGCTCCCTTCGATACACAGCGTGTGGAAAAGGTAAATATCGCGATTCCGAGTCCGCCAGAGTGATTTATCCTTTTATGGAACGATATCGAGGCCTAGGAAGTGAATCCTTACCTCCCTTCGATACACAGCGTGTGGAAAAGGTGAATATTGCGATTCCGCGTCTCCCAGTGTGATTTATCGTTATATCGAACGATATCGAGGGCTAGGAAGTGAATACTTACCTTCCTTCGATACACAATGTGTGGAAAAGGTAAATATCGCGATTCCGAGTCCGCCAGAGTGATTTATCCTTATATCGAACGATATCGAGGCCTAGGAAGTGAATCCTTAGCTTCCTTGGATACACAGCGTGTGGAAAAGGTGAATATCGCGATTCCGCGTCTCCCAGAGTGATTTATAGTTATATCGAACGATATCGAGGGCTAGGAAGTGAATTCTTAGCTGCCTTCGACACACAGCGTGTGGAAAAGTTAAATATCTCAATTCCGAGTCCGCCAGAGTGATTTATCGTTATATCGAACGATATCGAGGGCTAGGAAGTGAATCCTTAGCTCCCCTCGATACACAGCGTGTGGAAAAAGTAAATATCGCGATTCCGCGTCTCCCAGAGTGATTTATAGTTATATAGAACAATATCGAGGGCTAGGAAGTGAATTCTTAGCTTCTTTCGATACAAAGCGTGTGGAAAAGGTAAATATCGGTATTCCGAGTCCCCCAGACTGATTTATCGTTATATCGAACGATATCGAGGGCTAGGAAGTGAATTCTTAGCTGCCTTCGTTACACAGCGTGTGGAAATGGTAAATATCGCAATTCCGAGTCCGCCAGAGTGATTTATCGTTATATCGAACGATATCGAAGGCTAGGAAGTGAATCCTTAGCTCCCTTCGATACACAGCGTGTGGAAAAGGTAAATATCGCGATTCCGAGTCCGCCAGAGTGATTTATCCTTATATCGAACGATGCCGAGGGCTAGGAAGTGAATCCTTAGCTTCTTTCGATACGCAGCGTGTGGAAAAGGTAAATATCGGTATTCCGAGTCCCCCAGACTGATTTATCGTTATATCGAACGATGCCGAGGGCTAGGTAGTGAATCCGTAGCTCCCTTCGATACACAGCGTGTGGAAAAGGAAAATATCGCGATTCCGAGTCCGCCAGAGTGATTTATCCTTATATCGAACGAAATCGAGGGCTAGGAAGTGAATTCTTAGCTGCCTTCGATACACAGCGTGTGGAAAAGGTAAATATCGCAATTCCGAGTCCGCCAGAGTGATTTATCGTTATATCGAATGATATCGAAGGCTAGGAAGTGAATCCTTAGCTCCCTTCGATACACAGCGTGTGGAAAAGGTAAATATCGCGATTCCGAGTCCGCCAGAGTGATTTATCCTTTTATGGAACGATATCGAGGCCTAGGAAGTGAATCCTTACCTCCCTTCGATACACAGCGTGTGGAAAAGGTAAATATCGCGATTCCGAGTCCGCCAGAGTGATTTATCCCTATATCGAACGATATCGAGGCCTAGGAAATGAATCCTTAACTCCCTTCGACATTCAGCGCGTGGAAAAGGTAAATTACGCGATTCCGAGTCTTCCAGAGTGATTTATCGTTATATCGAACGATATCGAGGCCTAGGAAGTGAATCCTTAGCTCCCTTTTATACACAGCGTGTGGAAAAGTTAAATATCGCGATTCCGAGTCCGCCAGAGTGATTTATCCTTATATCGAACGATATCGAGGCCTAGGAAGTGAATCCTTAGCTTCCTTGGATACACAGCGTGTGGAAAAGGTGAATATCGCGATTCCGCGTCTCCCAGAGTGATTTATAGTTATATCGAACGATATCGAGGGCTAGGAAGTGAATTCTTAGCTGCCTTCGACACACAGCGTGTGGAAAAGTTAAATATCTCAATTCCGAGTCCGCCAGAGTGATTTATCGTTATATCGAACGATATCGAGGGCTAGGAAGTGAATCCTTAGCTCCCCTCGATACACAGCGTGTGGAAAAAGTAAATATCGCGATTCCGCGTCTCCCAGAGTGATTTATAGTTATATAGAACAATATCGAGGGCTAGGAAGTGAATTCTTAGCTTCTTTCGATACAAAGCGTGTGGAAAAGGTAAATATCGGTATTCCGAGTCCCCCAGACTGATTTATCGTTATATCGAACGATATCGAGGGCTAGGAAGTGAATTCTTAGCTGCCTTCGTTACACAGCGTGTGGAAATGGTAAATATCGCAATTCCGAGTCCGCCAGAGTGATTTATCGTTATATCGAACGATATCGAAGGCTAGGAAGTGAATCCTTAGCTCCCTTCGATACACAGCGTGTGGAAAAGGTAAATATCGCGATTCCGAGTCCGCCAGAGTGATTTATCCTTATATCGAACGATGCCGAGGGCTAGGAAGTGAATCCTTAGCTTCTTTCGATACGCAGCGTGTGGAAAAGGTAAATATCGGTATTCCGAGTCCCCCAGACTGATTTATCGTTATATCGAACGATGCCGAGGGCTAGGTAGTGAATCCGTAGCTCCCTTCGATACACAGCGTGTGGAAAAGGAAAATATCGCGATTCCGAGTCCGCCAGAGTGATTTATCCTTATATCGAACGAAATCGAGGGCTAGGAAGTGAATTCTTAGCTGCCTTCGATACACAGCGTGTGGAAAAGGTAAATATCGCAATTCCGAGTCCGCCAGAGTGATTTATCGTTATATCGAATGATATCGAAGGCTAGGAAGTGAATCCTTAGCTCCCTTCGATACACAGCGTGTGGAAAAGGTAAATATCGCGATTCCGAGTCCGCCAGAGTGATTTATCCTTTTATGGAACGATATCGAGGCCTAGGAAGTGAATCCTTACCTCCCTTCCATACACAGCGTGTGGAAAAGGTAAATATCGCGATTCCGAGTCCGCCAGAGTGATTTATCCCTATATCGAACGATATCGAGGCCTAGGAAATGAATCCTTAACTCCCTTCGACATTCAGCGCGTGGAAAAGGTAAATTACGCGATTCCGAGTCTTCCAGAGTGATTTATCGTTATATCGAACGATATCGAGGCCTAGGAAGTGAATCCTTAGCTCCCTTTTATACACAGCGTGTGGAAAAGTTAAATATCGCGATTCCGAGTCCGCCAGAGTGATTTATCCTTATATCGAACGATATCGAGGGCTAGGAAGTGAATCCTTAGCTTCCTTCGATACACAGCGTGTGGAAAAGGTGAATATAACGATTACGCGTCTGCCAGAGTGATTTATAGTTATATCGAACGATATCGAGGGCTAGGAAGTGAATCCTTAGCTGCCTTCGATACACAGCGTGTGGAAAAGGTAAATATCGCAATGCCGAGTCCCCCAGAGTGATTTATCCCTATATCGAACGATATCGAGGCCTAGGAAGTGAATCCTTAGCTCGCTTCGATATTCAGCGTGTGGAAAAGGTAAATATCGCGATTCCGAGTCCGCCAGAGTGATTTATCCTTATATCGAACGTATCGAGGGCTAGGAAGTGAATCCTTAGCTTCCTTCGATACACAGCGCGTGGAAAAGGTAAATATCGTGATTCCGAGTCCGCCAGAGTGATTTACCCTTATATCGAACGATATCGAGGCCTAGGAAATGAATCCTTAACTCCCTTCGATATTCAGCGCGTGGAAAAGGTAAATTACGCGATTCCGTGTCTTCCAGAGTGATTTATCGTTATATCGAACGATATCGAGGCCTAGGAAGTGAATCCGTAGCTCCCTTTTATACACAGCGTGTGGAAAAGTTAAATATCGCGATTCCGAGTCCGCCAGAGTGATTTATCCTTATATCGAACGATATCGAGGGCTATGGAAGTGAATCCTTAGCTTCCTTCGATACACAGCGTGTGGAAAAGGTAAATATCGCGATTCCGAGTCGCCCAGAGTGATTTATCGTTATATCGAACGATATCGAGGGCTAGGAAGTGAATCCTTAGCTGCCTTCGATACACAGCGTGTGGAAAAGGTAAATATCGCAATTCCGAGTCCGCCAGAGTGATTTATCGTTATATCGAACGATATCGAGTGCTAGGAAGTGAATCCTTAGCTCCCTTCGATACACAGCGTTTGAAAAAGGTAAATATCGCGATTCCGAGTCCGCCAGAGTGATTTATCCTTATATCGAACGATATCGAGACCTAGGAAATGAATCCTTAACTCCCTTCGATATTCAGCGCGTGGAAAAGGTAAATATCGCGATTCCGAGTCCGCCAGAGTGATTTATCCTTATATCGAACGATATCGAGGCCTAGGAAGTGAATCCTTAGCTCCCTTCGATGCACAGCGTGTGGAAAAGGTAAATATCGCGATTCCGAGTCCGCCAGAGTGATTTATCCTTATATGGAACGATATCGAGGGCTAGGAAGTGAATGCTTAGCTGTCTTCGATACACAGCGTGTGGAAAAGGTAAATATCGCGATTCCGAGTCCGCCAGAGTGATTTATCCTTATATCGAACGTATCGAGGGCTAGGAAGTGAATCCTTAGCTTCCTTCGATACACAGCGTGTGGAAAAGGTGAATATCGCGATTCCGCGTCTCCCAGAGTGATTTATAGTTATATCGAACGATATCGAGGGCTAGGAAGTGAATTCTTAGCTGCCTTCGACACACAGCGTGTGGAAAAGTTAAATATCTCAATTCCGAGTCCGCCAGAGTGATTTATCGTTATATCGAACGATATCGAGGGCTAGGAAGTGAATCCTTAGCTCCCTTCGATACACAGCGTGTGGAAAAGGTAAATATCGCGATTCCGAGTCGCCCAGAGTGATTTATCGTTATATCGAAGGATATCGAGGGCTAGGAAGTGAATTCTTAGCTGCCTTCGATACACAGCGTGTGGAAAAGGTAAATATCGCAATTCCGAGTCCGCCAGAGTGATATATCGTTATATCGAACGATATCGAGGGCTAGGAAGTGAATCCTTAGCTCCCTTCGATACACAGCGTGTGGAAACGGTAAATATCGCAATTCCGAGTCCGCCAGAGTGATTTATCGTTATATCGAACGATATCGAGTGCTAGGAAGTGAATCCTTAGCTCCCTTCGATACACAGCGTGTGAAAAAGGTAAATATCGCGATTCCGAGTCCGCCAGAGTGATTTATCCTTATATCGAACGATATCGAGGCCTAGGAAGTGAATCCTTAGCTTCCTTCGATACACAGCGCGTGGAAAAGGTAAATATCGTGATTCCGAGTCCGCCAGAGTGATTTACCATTATATCGAACGATATCGAGGCCTAGGAAATGAATCCTTAACTCCCTTCGATATTCAGCGCGTGGAAAAGGTAAATTACGCGATTCCGAGTCTTCCAGAGTGATTTATCGTTATATCGAACGATATCGAGGCCTAGGAAGTGAATCCGTAGCTCCCTTTTATACACAGCGTGTGGAAAAGGTAAATATCGCGATTCCGAGTCCGCCAGAGTGATTTATCCTTATATGGAACGATATCGAGGGCTAGGAAGTGAATGCTTAGCTGTCTTCGATACACAGCGTGTGGAAAAGGTAAATATCGCGATTCCGAGTCCGCCAGAGTGATTTATCCTTATATCGAACGTATCGAGGGCTAGGAAGTGAATCCTTAGCTTCCTTCGATACACAGCGTGTGGAAAAGGTGAATATCGCGATTCCGCGTCTCCCAGAGTGATTTATAGTTATATCGAACGATATCGAGGGCTAGGAAGTGAATTCTTAGCTGCCTTCGACACACAGCGTGTGGAAAAGTTAAATATCTCAATTCCGAGTCCGCCAGAGTGATTTATCGTTATATCGAACGATATCGAGGGCTAGGAAGTGAATCCTTAGCTCCCTTCGATACACAGCGTGTGGAAAAGGTAAATATCGCGATTCCGAGTCGCCCAGAGTGATTTATCGTTATATCGAAGGATATCGAGGGCTAGGAAGTGAATTCTTAGCTGCCTTCGATACACAGCGTGTGGAAAAGGTAAATATCGCGATTCCGAGTCCGCCAGAGTGATTTATCCTTTTATGGAACGATATCGAGGCCTAGGAAGTGAATCCTTACCTCCCTTCGATACACAGCGTGTGGAAAAGGTAAATATCGCGATTCCGAGTCCGCCAGAGTGATTTATCCCTATATCGAACGATATCGAGGCCTAGGAAGTGAATCCTTATCTCCCTTCGATATTCAGCGTGTGGAAAAGGTAAATTACGCGATTCCGAGTCTCCCAGACTAATTTATAGTTATATCGAACGATATCGAGGCCTAGGAAGTGAATCCTTAGCTCCCTTCGATACACAGCGTGTGGAAAAGGTAAATATCGCGATTCCGAGTCCGCCAGAGTGATTTATCCTTTTATGGAACGATATCGAGGCCTAGGAAGTGAATCCTTACCTCCCTTCGATACACAGCGTGTGGAAAAGGTGAATATTGCGATTCCGCGTCTCCCAGTGTGATTTATCGTTATATCGAACGATATCGAGGGCTAGGAAGTGAATACTTAGCTTCCTTCGATACACAATGTGTGGAAAAGGTAAATATCGCGATTCCGAGTCCGCCAGAGTGATTTATCCTTATATCGAACGATATCGAGGCCTAGGAAGTGAATCCTTAGCTTCCTTCGATACACAGCGTGTGGAAAAGGTAAATATCGCAATTCCGAGTCCGCCAGAGTGATTTATCGTTATATCGAACGATATCGAAGGCTAGGAGGTGAATCCTTAGCTCCCTTCGATACACAGCGTGTGGAAAAGGTAAATATCGCGATTCCGAGTCCGCCAGAGTGATTTATTGTTATATCGAACGATGCCGAGGGCTAGGAAGTGAATCCTTAGCTTCTATCGATACACAGCGTGTGGAAAAGGTAGATATCGCGTTTCCGAGGCTCCCAGAGTGATTTATCGTTATATGGAAGGATGCCGAGGGCTAGGAACTGAATCCTTAGCTTCTATCGTTACACAGCGTGTGGAAAAAGTAAATATCGCGTTTCCGAGGCTCCCAGAGTGATTTATCGTTATATCGAACGATGCCGAGGGCTAGGAAGTGTATCCTTAGCTTCTTTCGATACGCAGCGTGTGGAAAAGGTAAATATCGGTATTCCGAGTCCCCCAGACTGATTTATCGTTATATCGAACGATGCCGAGGGCTAGGTAGTGAATCCGTAGCTCCCTTCGATACACAGCGTGTGGAAAAGGAAAATATCGCGATTCCGAGTCCGCCAGAGTGATTTATCCTTATATCGAACGAAATCGAGGGCTAGGAAGTGAATTCTTAGCTGCCTTCGATACACAGCGTGTGGAAAAGGTAAATATCGCAATTCCGAGTCCGCCAGAGTGATTTATCGTTATATCGAACGATATCGAAGGCTAGGAAGTGAATCCTTAGCTCCCTTCGATACACAGCGTGTGGAAAAGGTAAATATCGCGATTCCGAGTCCGCCAGAGTGATTAATCCTTTTATGGAACGATATCGAGGCCTAGGAAGTGAATCCTTACCTCCCTTCGATACACAGCGTGTGGAAAAGGTAAATATCGCGATTCCGAGTCCGCCAGAGTGATTTATCCCTATATCGAACGATATCGAGGCCTAGGAAGTGAATCCTTATCTCCCTTCGATATTCAGCGTGTGGAAAAGGTAAATTACGCGATTCCGAGTCTCCCAGACTAATTTATAGTTATATCGAACGATATCGAGGCCTAGGAAGTGAATCCTTAGCTCCCTTCGATACACAGCGTGTGGAAAAGGTAAATATCGCGATTCCGAGTCCGCCAGAGTGATTTATCCTTTTATGGAACGATATCGAGGCCTAGGAAGTGAATCCTTACCTCCCTTCGATACACAGCGTGTGGAAAAGGTGAATATTGCGATTCCGCGTCTCCCAGTGTGATTTATCGTTATATCGAACGATATCGAGGGCTAGGAAGTGAATACTTAGCTTCCTTCGATACACAATGTGTGGAAAAGGTAAATATCGCGATTCCGAGTCCGCCAGAGTGATTTATCCTTATATAGAACGATATCGAGGCCTAGGAAGTGAATCCTTAGCTTCCTTCGATACACAGCGTGTGGAAAAGGTAAATATCGCGATTCCGAGTCCGCCAGAGTCATTTATCCTTTTATGGAACGATATCGAGGCCTAGGAAGTGAATCCTTACCTCCCTTCGATACACAGCGTGTGGAAAAGGTGAATATTGCGATTCCGCGTCTCCCAGTGTGATTTATCGTTATATCGAACGATATCGAAGGCTAGGAGGTGAACCCTTAGCTCCCTTCGATACACAGCGTGTGGAAAAGGTAAATATCGCGATTCCGAGTCCGCCAGAGTGATTTATTGTTATATCGAACGATGCCGAGGGCTAGGAAGTGAATCCTTAGCTTCTATCGATACACAGCGTGTGGAAAAGGTAGATATCGCGTTTCCGAGGCTCCCAGAGTGATTTATCGTTATATGGAAGGATGCCGAGGGCTAGGAACTGAATCCTTAGCTTCTATCGTTACACAGCGTGTGGAAAAAGTAAATATCGCGTTTCCGAGGCTCCCAGAGTGATTTATCGTTATATCGAACGATGCCGAGGGCTAGGAAGTGTATCTTTAGCTTCTTTCGATACGCAGCGTGTGGAAAAGGTAAATATCGGTATTCCGAGTCCCCCAGACTGATTTATCGTTATATCGAACGATGCCGAGGGCTAGGTAGTGAATCCTTAGCTCCCTTCGATACACAGCGTGTGGAAAAGGTAAATATCGCGATTCCGAGTCCGCCAGAGTGATTTATCCTTATATCGAACGATATCGAGGGCTAGGAAGTGAATTCTTAGCTGCCTTCGATACACAGCGTGTGGAAAAGGTAAATATCGCAATTCCGAGTCCGCCAGAGTGATTTATCGTTATATCGAACGATATCGAAGGCTAGCAAGTGTATCCTTAGCTCCCTTCGATACACAGCGTGTGGAAAAGGTAAATATCGCGATTCCGAGTCCGCCAGAGTGATTTATCCTTTTATGGAACGATATCGAGGCCTAGGAAGTGAATCCTTACCTCCCTTCGATACACAGCGTGTGGAAAAGGTAAATATCGCGATTCCGAGTCCGCCAGAGTGATTTATCCCTATATCGAACGATATCGAGGCCTAGGAAGTGAATCCTTATCTCCCTTCGATATTCAGCGTGTGGAAAAGGTAAATTACGCGATTCCGAGTCTCCCAGACTAATTTATTGTTATATCGAACGATATCGAGGCCTAGGATGTGAATCCTTAGCTCCCTTCGATACACAGCGTGTGGAAAAGGTAAATATCGCGATTCCGAGTCCGCCAGAGTGATTTATCCTTTTATGGAACGATATCGAGGCCTAGGAAGTGAATCCTTACCTCCCTTCGATACACAGCGTGTGGAAAAGGTGAATATTGCGATTCCGCGTCTCCCAGTGTGATTTATCGTTATATCGAACGATATCGAGGGCTAGGAAGTGAATACTTACCTTCCTTCGATACACAATGTGTGGAAAAGGTAAATATCGCGATTCCGAGTCCGCCAGAGTGATTTATCCTTATATCGAACGATATCGAGGCCTAGGAAGTGAATCCTTAGCTTCCTTCGATACACAGCGTGTGGAAAAGGTGAATATCGCGATTCCGCGTCTCCCAGAGTGATTTATAGTTATATCGAACGATATCGAGGGCTAGGAAGTGAATTCTTAGCTGCCTTCGACACACAGCGTGTGGAAAAGTTAAATATCTCAATTCCGAGTCCGCCAGAGTGATTTATCGTTATATCGAACGATATCGAGGGCTAGGAAGTGAATCCTTAGCTCCCCTCGATACACAGCGTGTGGAAAAAGTAAATATCGCGATTCCGCGTCTCCCAGAGTGATTTATAGTTATATAGAACAATATCGAGGGCTAGGAAGTGAATTCTTAGCTTCTTTCGATACAAAGCGTGTGGAAAAGGTAAATATCGCAATTCCGAGTCCGCCAGAGTGATTTATCGTTATATCGAACGATATCGAAGGCTAGGAAGTGAATCCTTAGCTCCCTTCGATACACAGCGTGTGGAAAAGGTAAATATCGCGATTCCGAGTCCGCCAGAGTGATTAATCCTTTTATGGAACGATATCGAGGCCTAGGAAGTGAATCCTTACCTCCCTTCGATACACAGCGTGTGGAAAAGGTAAATATCGCGATTCCGAGTCCGCCAGAGTGATTTATCCCTATATCGAACGATATCGAGGCCTAGGAAGTGAATCCTTATCTCCCTTCGATATTCAGCGTGTGGAAAAGGTAAATTACGCGATTCCGAGTCTCCCAGACTAATTTATAGTTATATCGAACGATATCGAGGCCTAGGAAGTGAATCCTTAGCTCCCTTCGATACACAGCGTGTGGAAAAGGTAAATATCGCGATTCCGAGTCCGCCAGAGTGATTTATCCTTTTATGGAACGATATCGAGGCCTAGGAAGTGAATCCTTACCTCCCTTCGATACACAGCGTGTGGAAAAGGTGAATATTGCGATTCCGCGTCTCCCAGTGTGATTTATCGTTATATCGAACGATATCGAGGGCTAGGAAGTGAATACTTAGCTTCCTTCGATACACAATGTGTGGAAAAGGTAAATATCGCGATTCCGAGTCCGCCAGAGTGATTTATCCTTATATAGAACGATATCGAGGCCTAGGAAGTGAATCCTTAGCTTCCTTCGATACACAGCGTGTGGAAAAGGTAAATATCGCGATTCCGAGTCCGCCAGAGTCATTTATCCTTTTATGGAACGATATCGAGGCCTAGGAAGTGAATCCTTACTTCCCTTCGATACACAGCGTGTGGAAAAGGTGAATATTGCGATTCCGCGTCTCCCAGTGTGATTTATCGTTATATCGAACGATATCGAAGGCTAGGAGGTGAATCCTTAGCTCCCTTCGATACACAGCGTGTGGAAAAGGTAAATATCGCGATTCCGAGTCCGCCAGAGTGATTTATTGTTATATCGAACGATGCCGAGGGCTAGGAAGTGAATCCTTAGCTTCTATCGATACACAGCGTGTGGAAAAGGTAGATATCGCGTTTCCGAGGCTCCCAGAGTGATTTATCGTTATATGGAAGGATGCCGAGGGCTAGGAACTGAATCCTTAGCTTCTATCGTTACACAGCGTGTGGAAAAAGTAAATATCGCGTTTCCGAGGCTCCCAGAGTGATTTATCGTTATATCGAACGATGCCGAGGGCTAGGAAGTGTATCTTTAGCTTCTTTCGATACGCAGCGTGTGGAAAAGGTAAATATCGGTATTCCGAGTCCCCCAGACTGATTTATCGTTATATCGAACGATGCCGAGGGCTAGGTAGTGAATCCTTAGCTCCCTTCGATACACAGCGTGTGGAAAAGGTAAATATCGCGATTCCGAGTCCGCCAGAGTGATTTATCCTTATATCGAACGATATCGAGGGCTAGGAAGTGAATTCTTAGCTGCCTTCGATACACAGCGTGTGGAAAAGGTAAATATCGCAATTCCGAGTCCGCCAGAGTGATTTATCGTTATATCGAACGATATCGAAGGCTAGCAAGTGTATCCTTAGCTCCCTTCGATACACAGCGTGTGGAAAAGGTAAATATCGCGATTCCGAGTCCGCCAGAGTGATTTATCCTTTTATGGAACGATATCGAGGCCTAGGAAGTGAATCCTTACCTCCCTTCGATACACAGCGTGTGGAAAAGGTAAATATCGCGATTCCGAGTCCGCCAGAGTGATTTATCCCTATATCGAACGATATCGAGGCCTAGGAAGTGAATCCTTATCTCCCTTCGATATTCAGCGTGTGGAAAAGGTAAATTACGCGATTCTGAGTCTCCCAGACTAATTTATTGTTATATCGAACGATATCGAGGCCTAGGATGTGAATCCTTAGCTCCCTTCGATACACAGCGTGTGGAAAAGGTAAATATCGCGATTCCGAGTCCGCCAGAGTGATTTATCCTTTTATGGAACGATATCGAGGCCTAGGAAGTGAATCCTTACCTCCCTTCGATACACAGCGTGTGGAAAAGGTGAATATTGCGATTCCGCGTCTCCCAGTGTGATTTATCGTTATATCGAACGATATCGAGGGCTAGGAAGTGAATACTTACCTTCCTTCGATACACAATGTGTGGAAAAGGTAAATATCTCAATTCCGAGTCCGCCAGAGTGATTTATCGTTATATCGAACGATATCGAGGGCTAGGAAGTGAATCCTTAGCTCCCCTCGATACACAGCGTGTGGAAAAAGTAAATATCGCGATTCCGCGTCTCCCAGAGTGATTTATAGTTATATAGAACAATATCGAGGGCTAGGAAGTGAATTCTTAGCTTCTTTCGATACAAAGCGTGTGGAAAAGGTAAATATCGGTATTCCGAGTCCCCCAGACTGATTTATCGTTATATCGAACGATATCGAGGGCTAGGAAGTGAATTCTTAGCTGCCTTCGTTACACAGCGTGTGGAAATGGTAAATATCGCAATTCCGAGTCCGCCAGAGTGATTTATCGTTATATCGAACGATATCGAAGGCTAGGAAGTGAATCCTTAGCTCCCTTCGATACACAGCGTGTGGAAAAGGTAAATATCGCGATTCCGAGTCCGCCAGAGTGATTTATCCTTATATCGAACGATGCCGAGGGCTAGGAAGTGAATCCTTAGCTTCTTTCGATACGCAGCGTGTGGAAAAGGTAAATATCGGTATTCCGAGTCCCCCAGACTGATTTATCGTTATATCGAACGATGCCGAGGGCTAGGTAGTGAATCCGTAGCTCCCTTCGATACACAGCGTGTGGAAAAGGAAAATATCGCGATTCCGAGTCCGCCAGAGTGATTTATCCTTATATCGAACGAAATCGAGGGCTAGGAAGTGAATTCTTAGCTGCCTTCGATACACAGCGTGTGGAAAAGGTAAATATCGCAATTCCGAGTCCGCCAGAGTGATTTATCGTTATATCGAATGATATCGAAGGCTAGGAAGTGAATCCTTAGCTCCCTTCGATACACAGCGTGTGGAAAAGGTAAATATCGCGATTCCGAGTCCGCCAGAGTGATTTATCCTTTTATGGAACGATATCGAGGCCTAGGAAGTGAATCCTTACCTCCCTTCGATACACAGCGTGTGGAAAAGGTAAATATCGCGATTCCGAGTCCGCCAGAGTGATTTATCCCTATATCGAACGATATCGAGGCCTAGGAAATGAATCCTTAACTCCCTTCGACATTCAGCGCGTGGAAAAGGTAAATTACGCGATTCCGAGTCTTCCAGAGTGATTTATAGTTATATCGAACGATATCGAGGGCTAGGAAGTGAATCCTTAGCTGCCTTCGATACACAGCGTGTGGAAAAGGTAAATATCGCAATGCCGAGTCCCCCAGAGTGATTTATCCCTATATCGAACGATATCGAGGCCTAGGAAGTGAATCCTTAGCTCGCTTCGATATTCAGCGTGTGGAAAAGGTAAATATCGCGATTCCGAGTCCGCCAGAGTGATTTATCCTTATATCGAACGTATCGAGGGCTAGGAAGTGAATCCTTAGCTTCCTTCGATACACAGCGCGTGGAAAAGGTAAATATCGTGATTCCGAGTCCGCCAGAGTGATTTACCCTTATATCGAACGATATCGAGGCCTAGGAAATGAATCCTTAACTCCCTTCGGTATTCAGCGCGTGGAAAAGGTAAATTACGCGATTCCGTGTCTTCCAGAGTGATTTATCGTTATATCGAACGATATCGAGGCCTAGGAAGTGAATCCGTAGCTCCCTTTTATACACAGCGTGTGGAAAAGTTAAATATCGCGATTCCGAGTCCGCCAGAGTGATTTATCCTTATATCGAACGATATCGAGGGCTATGGAAGTGAATCCTTAGCTTCCTTCGATACACAGCGTGTGGAAAAGGTAAATATCGCGATTCCGAGTCGCCCAGAGTGATTTATCGTTATATCGAACGATATCGAGGGCTAGGAAGTGAATCCTTAGCTGCCTTCGATACACAGCGTGTGGAAAAGGTAAATATCGCAATTCCGAGTCCGCCAGAGTGATTTATCGTTATATCGAACGATATCGAGTGCTAGGAAGTGAATCCTTAGCTCCCTTCGATACACAGCGTTTGAAAAAGGTAAATATCGCGATTCCGAGTCCGCCAGAGTGATTTATCCTTATATCGAACGATATCGAGACCTAGGAAATGAATCCTTAACTCCCTTCGATATTCAGCGCGTGGAAAAGGTAAATATCGCGATTCCGAGTCCGCCAGAGTGATTTATCCTTATATCGAACGATATCGAGGCCTAGGAAGTGAATCCTTAGCTCCCTTCGATGCACAGCGTGTGGAAAAGGTAAATATCGCGATTCCGAGTCCGCCAGAGTGATTTATCCTTATATGGAACGATATCGAGGGCTAGGAAGTGAATGCTTAGCTGTCTTCGATACACAGCGTGTGGAAAAGGTAAATATCGCGATTCCGAGTCCGCCAGAGTGATTTATCCTTATATCGAACGTATCGAGGGCTAGGAAGTGAATCCTTAGCTTCCTTCGATACACAGCGTGTGGAAAAGGTGAATATCGCGATTCCGCGTCTCCCAGAGTGATTTATAGTTATATCGAACGATATCGAGGGCTAGGAAGTGAATTCTTAGCTGCCTTCGACACACAGCGTGTGGAAAAGTTAAATATCTCAATTCCGAGTCCGCCAGAGTGATTTATCGTTATATCGAACGATATCGAGGGCTAGGAAGTGAATCCTTAGCTCCCTTCGATACACAGCGTGTGGAAAAGGTAAATATCGCGATTCCGAGTCGCCCAGAGTGATTTATCGTTATATCGAAGGATATCGAGGGCTAGGAAGTGAATTCTTAGCTGCCTTCGATACACAGCGTGTGGAAAAGGTAAATATCGCAATTCCGAGTCCGCCAGAGTGATATATCGTTATATCGAACGATATCGAGGGCTAGGAAGTGAATCCTTAGCTCCCTTCGATACACAGCGTGTGGAAACGGTAAATATCGCAATTCCGAGTCCGCCAGAGTGATTTATCGTTATATCGAACGATATCGAGTGCTAGGAAGTGAATCCTTAGCTCCCTTCGATACACAGCGTGTGAAAAAGGTAAATATCGCGATTCCGAGTCCGCCAGAGTGATTTATCCTTATATCGAACGATATCGAGGCCTAGGAAGTGAATCCTTAGCTTCCTTCGATACACAGCGCGTGGAAAAGGTAAATATCGTGATTCCGAGTCCGCCAGAGTGATTTACCATTATATCGAACGATATCGAGGCCTAGGAAATGAATCCTTAACTCCCTTCGATATTCAGCGCGTGGAAAAGGTAAATTACGCGATTCCGAGTCTTCCAGAGTGATTTATCGTTATATCGAACGATATCGAGGCCTAGGAAGTGAATCCGTAGCTCCCTTTTATACACAGCGTGTGGAAAAGGTAAATATCGCGATTCCGAGTCCGCCAGAGTGATTTATCCTTATATGGAACGATATCGAGGGCTAGGAAGTGAATGCTTAGCTGTCTTCGATACACAGCGTGTGGAAAAGGTAAATATCGCGATTCCGAGTCCGCCAGAGTGATTTATCCTTATATCGAACGTATCGAGGGCTAGGAAGTGAATCCTTAGCTTCCTTCGATACACAGCGTGTGGAAAAGGTGAATATCGCGATTCCGCGTCTCCCAGAGTGATTTATAGTTATATCGAACGATATCGAGGGCTAGGAAGTGAATTCTTAGCTGCCTTCGACACACAGCGTGTGGAAAAGTTAAATATCTCAATTCCGAGTCCGCCAGAGTGATTTATCGTTATATCGAACGATATCGAGGGCTAGGAAGTGAATCCTTAGCTCCCTTCGATACACAGCGTGTGGAAAAGGTAAATATCGCGATTCCGAGTCGCCCAGAGTGATTTATCGTTATATCGAAGGATATCGAGGGCTAGGAAGTGAATTCTTAGCTGCCTTCGATACACAGCGTGTGGAAAAGGTAAATATCGCAATTCCGAGTCCGCCAGAGTGATATATCGTTATATCGAACGATATCGAGGGCTAGGAAGTGAATCCTTAGCTCCCTTCGATACACAGCGTGTGGAAACGGTAAATATCGCAATTCCGAGTCCGCCAGAGTGATTTATCGTTATATCGAACGATATCGAGTGCTAGGAAGTGAATCCTTAGCTCCCTTCGATACACAGCGTGTGAAAAAGGTAAATATCGCGATTCCGAGTCCGCCAGAGTGATTTATCCTTATATCGAACGATATCGAGGCCTAGGAAGTGAATCCTTAGCTTCCTTCGATACACAGCGCGTGGAAAAGGTAAATATCGTGATTCCGAGTCCGCCAGAGTGATTTACCATTATATCGAACGATATCGAGGCCTAGGAAATGAATCCTTAACTCCCTTCGATATTCAGCGCGTGGAAAAGGTAAATTACGCGATTCCGAGTCTTCCAGAGTGATTTATCGTTATATCGAACGATATCGAGGCCTAGGAAGTGAATCCGTAGCTCCCTTTTATACACAGCGTGTGGAAAAGTTAAATATCGCGATTCCGAGTCCGCCAGAGTGATTTATCCTTATATCGAACGATATCGAGGGCTAGGAAGTGAATCCTTAGCTTCCTTCGATACACAGCGTGTGGAAAAGGTGAATATAACGATTACGCGTCTCCCAGAGTGATTTATAGTTATATCGAACGATATCGAGGGCTAGGAAGTGAATCCTTAGCTGCCTTCGATACACAGCGTGTGGAAAAGGTAAATATCGCAATGCCGAGTCCGCCAGAGTGATTTATCGTTATATCGAACGATATCGAGGGCTAGGAAGTGAATCCTTAGCTCCCTTCGATACACAGCGTGTGGAAAAGGTAAATATCGCAATTCCGAGTCCGCCAGAGTGATTTAACGTTATATCGAACGATATCGAAGGCTAGGAAGTGAATCCTTAGCTCCCTTCGATACACAGCGTGTGGAAAAGGTGAATATAACGATTACGCGTCTCCCAGAGTGATTTATAGTTATATCGAACGATATCGAGGGCTAGGAAGTGAATCCTTAGCTGCCTTCGATACACAGCGTGTGGAAAAGGTAAATATCGCAATGCCGAGTCCGCCAGAGTGATTTATCGTTATATCGAACGATATCGAGGGCTAGGAAGTGAATCCTTAGCTCCCTTCGATACACAACGTGTGGAAAAGGTAAATATCGCGATTCCGAGTCGCCAAGAGTGATTTATCGTTATATCGAAGGATATCGAGGGCTAGGAAGTGAATACTTAGCTTCCTTCGATACACAATGTGTGGAAAAGGTAAATATCGCGATTCCGTGTCCGCCAGAGTGATTTATCCTTATATCGAACGATATCGAGGCCTAGGAAGTGAATCCTTAGCTCCCTTCGATACACAGCGTGTGGAAAAGGTAAATATCGCGATTCCTAGTCCGCCAGAGAGATTTATCCTTATATCGAACGATATCGAGGCCTAGGAAGTGAATCCTTAGCTCCCTTCGATACACAGCGTGTGGAAAAGGTAAATATCGCGATTCCGAGTCCGCCAGAGTGATTTATCCTTATATGGAACGATATCGAGGGCTAGGAAGTGAATCCTTAGCTTCCTTCGATACACAGCGTGTGGAAAAGGTGAATATCGCGATTCCGCGTCTCCCAGAGTGATTTATAGTTATATCGAACGATATTGAGGGCTAGGAAGTGAATTCTTAGCTGCCTTCGACACACAGCGTGTGGAAAAGTTAAATATCTCAATTCCGAGTCCGCCAGAGTGATTTATCGTTATATCGAACGATATCGAGGGCTAGGAAGTGAATCCTTAGCTCCCTTCGATACACAGCGTGTGGAAAAGGTGAATATAACGATTACGCGTCTCCCAGAGTGATTTATAGTTATATCGAACGATATCGAGGGCTAGGAAGTGAATCCTTAGCTGCCTTCGATACACAGCGTGTGGAAAAGGTAAATATCGCAATGCCGAGTCCGCCAGAGTGATTTATCGTTATATCGAACGATATCGAGGGCTAGGAAGTGAATCCTTAGCTCCCTTCGATACACAACGTGTGGAAAAGGTAAATATCGCGATTCCGAGTCGCCAAGAGTGATTTATCGTTATATCGAAGGATATCGAGGGCTAGGAAGTGAATACTTAGCTTCCTTCGATACACAATGTGTGGAAAAGGTAAATATCGCGATTCCGTGTCCGCCAGAGTGATTTATCCTTATATCGAACGATATCGAGGCCTAGGAAGTGAATCCTTAGCTCCCTTCGATACACAGCGTGTGGAAAAGGTAAATATCGCGATTCCTAGTCCGCCAGAGTGATTTATCCTTATATCGAACGATATCGAGGCCTAGGAAGTGAATCCTTAGCTCCCTTCGATACACAGCGTGTGGAAAAGGTAAATATCGCGATTCCGAGTAAGCCAGAGTGATTTATCCTTATATGGAACGATATCGAGGGCTAGGAAGTGAATCCTTAGCTTCCTTCGATACACAGCGTGTGGAAAAGGTGAATATCGCGATTCCGCGTCTCCCAGAGTGATTTATAGTTATATCGAACGATATTGAGGGCTAGGAAGTGAATTCTTAGCTGCCTTCGACACACAGCGTGTGGAAAAGTTAAATATCTCAATTCCGAGTCCGCCAGAGTGATTTATCGTTATATCGAACGATATCGAGGGCTAGGAAGTGAATCCTTAGCTCCCTTCGATACACAGCGTGTGGAAAAGGTAAATATCGCGATTCCGAGTCTGCCAGAGTGATTTATCCTTATATCGAACGATATCGACGGCTAGGAAGTGAATTCTTAGCTGCCTTCGATACACAGCGTGTGGAAAAGGTAAATATCGCAATTCCGAGTCCGCCAGAGTGATTTATCCTTATATCGAACGATATCGAGGGCTAGGAAGTGAATCCATAGCTTCCTTCGATACACAGCGTGTGGAAAAGGTAACTTACGCGATTCCGAGTCTCCCAGACTAATTTATTGTTATATCGAACGATATCGAGGCATAGGAAGTGAATCCTTAGCTCCCTTCGATACACAGCGTTTGGAAAAGGCAAATATCGCGATTCCTAGTCCGCCAGAGTGATTTATCCTTATATCGAACGATATCGAGGCCTAGGAAGTGAATCCTTAGTTCCCTTCGATACACAGCGTGTGGAAAAGGTAAATATCGCGATTCCGAGTCCGCCAGAGTGATTTATCCTTATATGGAACGATATCGAGTAATAGGAAGTGAATCCTTAACTCCCTTCGATATTCAGCGCGTGGAAAAGGTAAATATCGCGATTCCGAGTCCGCCAGAGTGATTTATCCTTATATCGAACGATATCGAGGCCTAGGAAGTGAATCCTTAGCTCCCTTCGATACACAGCGTGTGGAAAAGGTAAATATCGCGATTCCGAGTCCGCCAGAGTGATTTATCCTTATATGGAACGATATCGAGGGCTAGGAAGTGAATGCTTAGCTGTCTTCGATACACAGCGTGTGGAAAAGGTAAATATCGCGATTCCGAGTCCGCCAGAGTGATTTATCCTTATATCGAACGTATCGAGGGCTAGGAAGTGAATCCTTAGCTTCCTTCGATACACAGCGTGTGGAAAAGGTGAATATCGCGATTCCGCGTCTCCCAGAGTGATTTATAGTTATATCGAACGATATCGAGGGCTAGGAAGTGAATTCTTAGCTGCCTTCGACACACAGCGTGTGGAAAAGTTAAATATCTCAATTCCGAGTCCGCCAGAGTGATTTATCGTTATATCGAACGATATCGAGGGCTAGGAAGTGAATCCTTAGCTCCCTTCGATACACAGCGTGTGGAAAAGGTAAATATCGCGATTCCGAGTCGCCCAGAGTGATTTATCGTTATATCGAAGGATATCGAGGGCTAGGAAGTGAATTCTTAGCTGCCTTCGATACACAGCGTGTGGAAAAGGTAAATATCGCAATTCCGAGTCCGCCAGAGTGATATATCGTTATATCGAACGATATCGAGGGCTAGGAAGTGAATCCTTAGCTCCCTTCGATACACAGCGTGTGGAAACGGTAAATATCGCAATTCCGAGTCCGCCAGAGTGATTTATCGTTATATCGAACGATATCGAGTGCTAGGAAGTGAATCCTTAGCTCCCTTCGATACACAGCGTGTGAAAAAGGTAAATATCGCGATTCCGAGTCCGCCAGAGTGATTTATCCTTATATCGAACGATATCGAGGCCTAGGAAGTGAATCCTTAGCTTCCTTCGATACACAGCGCGTGGAAAAGGTAAATATCGTGATTCCGAGTCCGCCAGAGTGATTTACCATTATATCGAACGATATCGAGGCCTAGGAAATGAATCCTTAACTCCCTTCGATATTCAGCGCGTGGAAAAGGTAAATTACGCGATTCCGAGTCTTCCAGAGTGATTTATCGTTATATCGAACGATATCGAGGCCTAGGAAGTGAATCCGTAGCTCCCTTTTATACACAGCGTGTGGAAAAGGTAAATATCGCGATTCCGAGTCCGCCAGAGTGATTTATCCTTATATGGAACGATATCGAGGGCTAGGAAGTGAATGCTTAGCTGTCTTCGATACACAGCGTGTGGAAAAGGTAAATATCGCGATTCCGAGTCCGCCAGAGTGATTTATCCTTATATCGAACGTATCGAGGGCTAGGAAGTGAATCCTTAGCTTCCTTCGATACACAGCGTGTGGAAAAGGTGAATATCGCGATTCCGCGTCTCCCAGAGTGATTTATAGTTATATCGAACGATATCGAGGGCTAGGAAGTGAATTCTTAGCTGCCTTCGACACACAGCGTGTGGAAAAGTTAAATATCTCAATTCCGAGTCCGCCAGAGTGATTTATCGTTATATCGAACGATATCGAGGGCTAGGAAGTGAATCCTTAGCTCCCTTCGATACACAGCGTGTGGAAAAGGTAAATATCGCGATTCCGAGTCGCCCAGAGTGATTTATCGTTATATCGAAGGATATCGAGGGCTAGGAAGTGAATTCTTAGCTGCCTTCGATACACAGCGTGTGGAAAAGGTAAATATCGCAATTCCGAGTCCGCCAGAGTGATATATCGTTATATCGAACGATATCGAGGGCTAGGAAGTGAATCCTTAGCTCCCTTCGATACACAGCGTGTGGAAACGGTAAATATCGCAATTCCGAGTCCGCCAGAGTGATTTATCGTTATATCGAACGATATCGAGTGCTAGGAAGTGAATCCTTAGCTCCCTTCGATACACAGCGTGTGAAAAAGGTAAATATCGCGATTCCGAGTCCGCCAGAGTGATTTATCCTTATATCGAACGATATCGAGGCCTAGGAAGTGAATCCTTAGCTTCCTTCGATACACAGCGCGTGGAAAAGGTAAATATCGTGATTCCGAGTCCGCCAGAGTGATTTACCATTATATCGAACGATATCGAGGCCTAGGAAATGAATCCTTAACTCCCTTCGATATTCAGCGCGTGGAAAAGGTAAATTACGCGATTCCGAGTCTTCCAGAGTGATTTATCGTTATATCGAACGATATCGAGGCCTAGGAAGTGAATCCGTAGCTCCCTTTTATACACAGCGTGTGGAAAAGTTAAATATCGCGATTCCGAGTCCGCCAGAGTGATTTATCCTTATATCGAACGATATCGAGGGCTAGGAAGTGAATCCTTAGCTTCCTTCGATACACAGCGTGTGGAAAAGGTGAATATAACGATTACGCGTCTCCCAGAGTGATTTATAGTTATATCGAACGATATCGAGGGCTAGGAAGTGAATCCTTAGCTGCCTTCGATACACAGCGTGTGGAAAAGGTAAATATCGCAATGCCGAGTCCGCCAGAGTGATTTATCGTTATATCGAACGATATCGAGGGCTAGGAAGTGAATCCTTAGCTCCCTTCGATACACAGCGTGTGGAAAAGGTAAATATCGCAATTCCGAGTCCGCCAGAGTGATTTAACGTTATATCGAACGATATCGAAGGCTAGGAAGTGAATCCTTAGCTCCCTTCGATACACAGCGTGTGGAAAAGGTGAATATAACGATTACGCGTCTCCCAGAGTGATTTATAGTTATATCGAACGATATCGAGGGCTAGGAAGTGAATCCTTAGCTGCCTTCGATACACAGCGTGTGGAAAAGGTAAATATCGCAATGCCGAGTCCGCCAGAGTGATTTATCGTTATATCGAACGATATCGAGGGCTAGGAAGTGAATCCTTAGCTCCCTTCGATACACAACGTGTGGAAAAGGTAAATATCGCGATTCCGAGTCGCCAAGAGTGATTTATCGTTATATCGAAGGATATCGAGGGCTAGGAAGTGAATACTTAGCTTCCTTCGATACACAATGTGTGGAAAAGGTAAATATCGCGATTCCGTGTCCGCCAGAGTGATTTATCCTTATATCGAACGATATCGAGGCCTAGGAAGTGAATCCTTAGCTCCCTTCGATACACAGCGTGTGGAAAAGGTAAATATCGCGATTCCTAGTCCGCCAGAGTGATTTATCCTTATATCGAACGATATCGAGGCCTAGGAAGTGAATCCTTAGCTCCCTTCGATACACAGCGTGTGGAAAAGGTAAATATCGCGATTCCGAGTCCGCCAGAGTGATTTATCCTTATATGGAACGATATCGAGGGCTAGGAAGTGAATCCTTAGCTTCCTTCGATACACAGCGTGTGGAAAAGGTGAATATCGCGATTCCGCGTCTCCCAGAGTGATTTATAGTTATATCGAACGATATCGAGGGCTAGGAAGTGAATTCTTAGCTGCCTTCGACACACAGCGTGTGGAAAAGTTAAATATCTCAATTCCGAGTCCGCCAGAGTGATTTATCGTTATATCGAACGATATCGAGGGCTAGGAAGTGAATCCTTAGCTCCCTTCGATACACAGCGTGTGGAAAAGGTAAATATCGCGATTCCGAGTCGCCCAGAGTGATTTATCGTTATATCGAAGGATATCGAGGGCTAGGAAGTGAATTCTTAGCTGCCTTCGATACACAGCGTGTGGAAAAGGTAAATATCGCAATTCCGAGTCCGCCAGAGTGATATATCGTTATATCGAACGATATCGAGGGCTAGGAAGTGAATCCTTAGCTCCCTTCGATACACAGCGTGTGGAAACGGTAAATATCGCAATTCCGAGTCCGCCAGAGTGATTTATCGTTATATCGAACGATATCGAGTGCTAGGAAGTGAATCCTTAGCTCCCTTCGATACACAGCGTGTGAAAAAGGTAAATATCGCGATTCCGAGTCCGCCAGAGTGATTTATCCTTATATCGAACGATATCGAGGCCTAGGAAGTGAATCCTTAGCTTCCTTCGATACACAGCGCGTGGAAAAGGTAAATATCGTGATTCCGAGTCCGCCAGAGTGATTTACCATTATATCGAACGATATCGAGGCCTAGGAAATGAATCCTTAACTCCCTTCGATATTCAGCGCGTGGAAAAGGTAAATTACGCGATTCCGAGTCTTCCAGAGTGATTTATCGTTATATCGAACGATATCGAGGCCTAGGAAGTGAATCCGTAGCTCCCTTTTATACACAGCGTGTGGAAAAGTTAAATATCGCGATTCCGAGTCCGCCAGAGTGATTTATCCTTATATCGAACGATATCGAGGGCTAGGAAGTGAATCCTTAGCTTCCTTCGATACACAGCGTGTGGAAAAGGTGAATATAACGATTACGCGTCTCCCAGAGTGATTTATAGTTATATCGAACGATATCGAGGGCTAGGAAGTGAATCCTTAGCTGCCTTCGATACACAGCGTGTGGAAAAGGTAAATATCGCAATGCCGAGTCCGCCAGAGTGATTTATCGTTATATCGAACGATATCGAGGGCTAGGAAGTGAATCCTTAGCTCCCTTCGATACACAGCGTGTGGAAAAGGTAAATATCGCAATTCCGAGTCCGCCAGAGTGATTTAACGTTATATCGAACGATATCGAAGGCTAGGAAGTGAATCCTTAGCTCCCTTCGATACACAGCGTGTGGAAAAGGTGAATATAACGATTACGCGTCTCCCAGAGTGATTTATAGTTATATCGAACGATATCGAGGGCTAGGAAGTGAATCCTTAGCTGCCTTCGATACACAGCGTGTGGAAAAGGTAAATATCGCAATGCCGAGTCCGCCAGAGTGATTTATCGTTATATCGAACGATATCGAGGGCTAGGAAGTGAATCCTTAGCTCCCTTCGATACACAACGTGTGGAAAAGGTAAATATCGCGATTCCGAGTCGCCAAGAGTGATTTATCGTTATATCGAAGGATATCGAGGGCTAGGAAGTGAATACTTAGCTTCCTTCGATACACAATGTGTGGAAAAGGTAAATATCGCGATTCCGTGTCCGCCAGAGTGATTTATCCTTATATCGAACGATATCGAGGCCTAGGAAGTGAATCCTTAGCTCCCTTCGATACACAGCGTGTGGAAAAGGTAAATATCGCGATTCCTAGTCCGCCAGAGTGATTTATCCTTATATCGAACGATATCGAGGCCTAGGAAGTGAATCCTTAGCTCCCTTCGATACACAGCGTGTGGAAAAGGTAAATATCGCGATTCCGAGTCCGCCAGAGTGATTTATCCTTATATGGAACGATATCGAGGGCTAGGAAGTGAATCCTTAGCTTCCTTCGATACACAGCGTGTGGAAAAGGTGAATATCGCGATTCCGCGTCTCCCAGAGTGATTTATAGTTATATCGAACGATATTGAGGGCTAGGAAGTGAATTCTTAGCTGCCTTCGACACACAGCGTGTGGAAAAGTTAAATATCTCAATTCCGAGTCCGCCAGAGTGATTTATCGTTATATCGAACGATATCGAGGGCTAGGAAGTGAATCCTTAGCTCCCTTCGATACACAGCGTGTGGAAAAGGTGAATATAACGATTACGCGTCTCCCAGAGTGATTTATAGTTATATCGAACGATATCGAGGGCTAGGAAGTGAATCCTTAGCTGCCTTCGATACACAGCGTGTGGAAAAGGTAAATATCGCAATGCCGAGTCCGCCAGAGTGATTTATCGTTATATCGAACGATATCGAGGGCTAGGAAGTGAATCCTTAGCTCCCTTCGATACACAACGTGTGGAAAAGGTAAATATCGCGATTCCGAGTCGCCAAGAGTGATTTATCGTTATATCGAAGGATATCGAGGGCTAGGAAGTGAATACTTAGCTTCCTTCGATACACAATGTGTGGAAAAGGTAAATATCGCGATTCCGTGTCCGCCAGAGTGATTTATCCTTATATCGAACGATATCGAGGCCTAGGAAGTGAATCCTTAGCTCCCTTCGATACACAGCGTGTGGAAAAGGTAAATATCGCGATTCCTAGTCCGCCAGAGTGATTTATCCTTATATCGAACGATATCGAGGCCTAGGAAGTGAATCCTTAGCTCCCTTCGATACACAGCGTGTGGAAAAGGTAAATATCGCGATTCCGAGTCCGCCAGAGTGATTTATCCTTATATGGAACGATATCGAGGGCTAGGAAGTGAATCCTTAGCTTCCTTCGATACACAGCGTGTGGAAAAGGTGAATATCGCGATTCCGCGTCTCCCAGAGTGATTTATAGTTATATCGAACGATATTGAGGGCTAGGAAGTGAATTCTTAGCTGCCTTCGACACACAGCGTGTGGAAAAGTTAAATATCTCAATTCCGAGTCCGCCAGAGTGATTTATCGTTATATCGAACGATATCGAGGGCTAGGAAGTGAATCCTTAGCTCCCTTCGATACACAGCGTGTGGAAAAGGTAGATATCGCGATTCCGAGTCTGCCAGAGTGATTTATCCTTATATCGAACGATATCGACGGCTAGGAAGTGAATTCTTAGCTGCCTTCGATACACAGCGTGTGGAAAAGGTAAATATCGCAATTCCGAGTCCGCCAGAGTGATTTATCCTTATATCGAACGATATCGAGGGCTAGGAAGTGAATCCATAGCTTCCTTCGATACACAGCGTGTGGAAAAGGTAACTTACGCGATTCCGAGTCTCCCAGACTAATTTATTGTTATATCGAACGATATCGAGGCATAGGAAGTGAATCCTTAGCTCCCTTCGATACACAGCGTTTGGAAAAGGCAAATATCGCGATTCCTAGTCCGCCAGAGTGATTTATCCTTATATCGAACGATATCGAGGCCTAGGAAGTGAATCCTTAGTTCCCTTCGATACACAGCGTGTGGAAAAGGTAAATATCGCGATTCCGAGTCCGCCAGAGTGATTTATCCTTATATGGAACGATATCGAGTAATAGGAAGTGAATCCTTAACTCCCTTCGATATTCAGCGCGTGGAAAAGGTAAATATCGCGATTCCGAGTCCGCCAGAGTGATTTATCCTTATATCGAACGATATCGAGGCCTAGGAAGTGAATCCTTAGCTCCCTTCGATACACAGCGTGTGGAAAAGGTAAATATCGCGATTCCGAGTCCGCCAGAGTGATTTATCCTTATATGGAACGATATCGAGGGCTAGGAAGTGAATGCTTAGCTGTCTTCGATACACAGCGTGTGGAAAAGGTAAATATCGCGATTCCGAGTCCGCCAGAGTGATTTATCCTTATATCGAACGTATCGAGGGCTAGGAAGTGAATCCTTAGCTTCCTTCGATACACAGCGTGTGGAAAAGGTGAATATCGCGATTCCGCGTCTCCCAGAGTGATTTATAGTTATATCGAACGATATCGAGGGCTAGGAAGTGAATTCTTAGCTGCCTTCGACACACAGCGTGTGGAAAAGTTAAATATCTCAATTCCGAGTCCGCCAGAGTGATTTATCGTTATATCGAACGATATCGAGGGCTAGGAAGTGAATCCTTAGCTCCCTTCGATACACAGCGTGTGGAAAAGGTAAATATCGCGATTCCGAGTCGCCCAGAGTGATTTATCGTTATATCGAAGGATATCGAGGGCTAGGAAGTGAATTCTTAGCTGCCTTCGATACACAGCGTGTGGAAAAGGTAAATATCGCAATTCCGAGTCCGCCAGAGTGATATATCGTTATATCGAACGATATCGAGGGCTAGGAAGTGAATCCTTAGCTCCCTTCGATACACAGCGTGTGGAAACGGTAAATATCGCAATTCCGAGTCCGCCAGAGTGATTTATCGTTATATCGAACGATATCGAGTGCTAGGAAGTGAATCCTTAGCTCCCTTCGATACACAGCGTGTGAAAAAGGTAAATATCGCGATTCCGAGTCCGCCAGAGTGATTTATCCTTATATCGAACGATATCGAGGCCTAGGAAGTGAATCCTTAGCTTCCTTCGATACACAGCGCGTGGAAAAGGTAAATATCGTGATTCCGAGTCCGCCAGAGTGATTTACCATTATATCGAACGATATCGAGGCCTAGGAAATGAATCCTTAACTCCCTTCGATATTCAGCGCGTGGAAAAGGTAAATTACGCGATTCCGAGTCTTCCAGAGTGATTTATCGTTATATCGAACGATATCGAGGCCTAGGAAGTGAATCCGTAGCTCCCTTTTATACACAGCGTGTGGAAAAGGTAAATATCGCGATTCCGAGTCCGCCAGAGTGATTTATCCTTATATGGAACGATATCGAGGGCTAGGAAGTGAATGCTTAGCTGTCTTCGATACACAGCGTGTGGAAAAGGTAAATATCGCGATTCCGAGTCCGCCAGAGTGATTTATCCTTATATCGAACGTATCGAGGGCTAGGAAGTGAATCCTTAGCTTCCTTCGATACACAGCGTGTGGAAAAGGTGAATATCGCGATTCCGCGTCTCCCAGAGTGATTTATAGTTATATCGAACGATATCGAGGGCTAGGAAGTGAATTCTTAGCTGCCTTCGACACACAGCGTGTGGAAAAGTTAAATATCTCAATTCCGAGTCCGCCAGAGTGATTTATCGTTATATCGAACGATATCGAGGGCTAGGAAGTGAATCCTTAGCTCCCTTCGATACACAGCGTGTGGAAAAGGTAAATATCGCGATTCCGAGTCGCCCAGAGTGATTTATCGTTATATCGAAGGATATCGAGGGCTAGGAAGTGAATTCTTAGCTGCCTTCGATACACAGCGTGTGGAAAAGGTAAATATCGCAATTCCGAGTCCGCCAGAGTGATATATCGTTATATCGAACGATATCGAGGGCTAGGAAGTGAATCCTTAGCTCCCTTCGATACACAGCGTGTGGAAACGGTAAATATCGCAATTCCGAGTCCGCCAGAGTGATTTATCGTTATATCGAACGATATCGAGTGCTAGGAAGTGAATCCTTAGCTCCCTTCGATACACAGCGTGTGAAAAAGGTAAATATCGCGATTCCGAGTCCGCCAGAGTGATTTATCCTTATATCGAACGATATCGAGGCCTAGGAAGTGAATCCTTAGCTTCCTTCGATACACAGCGCGTGGAAAAGGTAAATATCGTGATTCCGAGTCCGCCAGAGTGATTTACCATTATATCGAACGATATCGAGGCCTAGGAAATGAATCCTTAACTCCCTTCGATATTCAGCGCGTGGAAAAGGTAAATTACGCGATTCCGAGTCTTCCAGAGTGATTTATCGTTATATCGAACGATATCGAGGCCTAGGAAGTGAATCCGTAGCTCCCTTTTATACACAGCGTGTGGAAAAGTTAAATATCGCGATTCCGAGTCCGCCAGAGTGATTTATCCTTATATCGAACGATATCGAGGGCTAGGAAGTGAATCCTTAGCTTCCTTCGATACACAGCGTGTGGAAAAGGTGAATATAACGATTACGCGTCTCCCAGAGTGATTTATAGTTATATCGAACGATATCGAGGGCTAGGAAGTGAATCCTTAGCTGCCTTCGATACACAGCGTGTGGAAAAGGTAAATATCGCAATGCCGAGTCCGCCAGAGTGATTTATCGTTATATCGAACGATATCGAGGGCTAGGAAGTGAATCCTTAGCTCCCTTCGATACACAGCGTGTGGAAAAGGTAAATATCGCAATTCCGAGTCCGCCAGAGTGATTTAACGTTATATCGAACGATATCGAAGGCTAGGAAGTGAATCCTTAGCTCCCTTCGATACACAGCGTGTGGAAAAGGTGAATATAACGATTACGCGTCTCCCAGAGTGATTTATAGTTATATCGAACGATATCGAGGGCTAGGAAGTGAATCCTTAGCTGCCTTCGATACACAGCGTGTGGAAAAGGTAAATATCGCAATGCCGAGTCCGCCAGAGTGATTTATCGTTATATCGAACGATATCGAGGGCTAGGAAGTGAATCCTTAGCTCCCTTCGATACACAACGTGTGGAAAAGGTAAATATCGCGATTCCGAGTCGCCAAGAGTGATTTATCGTTATATCGAAGGATATCGAGGGCTAGGAAGTGAATACTTAGCTTCCTTCGATACACAATGTGTGGAAAAGGTAAATATCGCGATTCCGTGTCCGCCAGAGTGATTTATCCTTATATCGAACGATATCGAGGCCTAGGAAGTGAATCCTTAGCTCCCTTCGATACACAGCGTGTGGAAAAGGTAAATATCGCGATTCCTAGTCCGCCAGAGTGATTTATCCTTATATCGAACGATATCGAGGCCTAGGAAGTGAATCCTTAGCTCCCTTCGATACACAGCGTGTGGAAAAGGTAAATATCGCGATTCCGAGTCCGCCAGAGTGATTTATCCTTATATGGAACGATATCGAGGGCTAGGAAGTGAATCCTTAGCTTCCTTCGATACACAGCGTGTGGAAAAGGTGAATATCGCGATTCCGCGTCTCCCAGAGTGATTTATAGTTATATCGAACGATATCGAGGGCTAGGAAGTGAATTCTTAGCTGCCTTCGACACACAGCGTGTGGAAAAGTTAAATATCTCAATTCCGAGTCCGCCAGAGTGATTTATCGTTATATCGAACGATATCGAGGGCTAGGAAGTGAATCCTTAGCTCCCTTCGATACACAGCGTGTGGAAAAGGTAAATATCGCGATTCCGAGTCGCCCAGAGTGATTTATCGTTATATCGAAGGATATCGAGGGCTAGGAAGTGAATTCTTAGCTGCCTTCGATACACAGCGTGTGGAAAAGGTAAATATCGCAATGCCGAGTCCGCCAGAGTGATTTATCGTTATATCGAACGATATCGAGGGCTAGGAAGTGAATCCTTAGCTCCCTTCGATACACAACGTGTGGAAAAGGTAAATATCGCGATTCCGAGTCGCCAAGAGTGATTTATCGTTATATCGAAGGATATCGAGGGCTAGGAAGTGAATACTTAGCTTCCTTCGATACACAATGTGTGGAAAAGGTAAATATCGCGATTCCGTGTCCGCCAGAGTGATTTATCCTTATATCGAACGATATCGAGGCCTAGGAAGTGAATCCTTAGCTCCCTTCGATACACAGCGTGTGGAAAAGGTAAATATCGCGATTCCTAGTCCGCCAGAGTGATTTATCCTTATATCGAACGATATCGAGGCCTAGGAAGTGAATCCTTAGCTCCCTTCGATACACAGCGTGTGGAAAAGGTAAATATCGCGATTCCGAGTCCGCCAGAGTGATTTATCCTTATATGGAACGATATCGAGGGCTAGGAAGTGAATCCTTAGCTTCCTTCGATACACAGCGTGTGGAAAAGGTGAATATCGCGATTCCGCGTCTCCCAGAGTGATTTATAGTTATATCGAACGATATTGAGGGCTAGGAAGTGAATTCTTAGCTGCCTTCGACACACAGCGTGTGGAAAAGTTAAATATCTCAATTCCGAGTCCGCCAGAGTGATTTATCGTTATATCGAACGATATCGAGGGCTAGGAAGTGAATCCTTAGCTCCCTTCGATACACAGCGTGTGGAAAAGGTAAATATCGCGATTCCGAGTCTGCCAGAGTGATTTATCCTTATATCGAACGATATCGACGGCTAGGAAGTGAATTCTTAGCTGCCTTCGATACACAGCGTGTGGAAAAGGTAAATATCGCAATTCCGAGTCCGCCAGAGTGATTTATCCTTATATCGAACGATATCGAGGGCTAGGAAGTGAATCCATAGCTTCCTTCGATACACAGCGTGTGGAAAAGGTAACTTACGCGATTCCGAGTCTCCCAGACTAATTTATTGTTATATCGAACGATATCGAGGCATAGGAAGTGAATCCTTAGCTCCCTTCGATACACAGCGTTTGGAAAAGGCAAATATCGCGATTCCTAGTCCGCCAGAGTGATTTATCCTTATATCGAACGATATCGAGGCCTAGGAAGTGAATCCTTAGTTCCCTTCGATACACAGCGTGTGGAAAAGGTAAATATCGCGATTCCGAGTCCGCCAGAGTGATTTATCCTTATATGGAACGATATCGAGTAATAGGAAGTGAATCCTTAACTCCCTTCGATATTCAGCGCGTGGAAAAGGTAAATATCGCGATTCCGAGTCCGCCAGAGTGATTTATCCTTATATCGAACGATATCGAGGCCTAGGAAGTGAATCCTTAGCTCCCTTCGATACACAGCGTGTGGAAAAGGTAAATATCGCGATTCCGAGTCCGCCAGAGTGATTTATCCTTATATGGAACGATATCGAGGGCTAGGAAGTGAATGCTTAGCTGTCTTCGATACACAGCGTGTGGAAAAGGTAAATATCGCGATTCCGAGTCCGCCAGAGTGATTTATCCTTATATCGAACGTATCGAGGGCTAGGAAGTGAATCCTTAGCTTCCTTCGATACACAGCGTGTGGAAAAGGTGAATATCGCGATTCCGCGTCTCCCAGAGTGATTTATAGTTATATCGAACGATATCGAGGGCTAGGAAGTGAATTCTTAGCTGCCTTCGACACACAGCGTGTGGAAAAGTTAAATATCTCAATTCCGAGTCCGCCAGAGTGATTTATCGTTATATCGAACGATATCGAGGGCTAGGAAGTGAATCCTTAGCTCCCTTCGATACACAGCGTGTGGAAAAGGTAAATATCGCGATTCCGAGTCGCCCAGAGTGATTTATCGTTATATCGAAGGATATCGAGGGCTAGGAAGTGAATTCTTAGCTGCCTTCGATACACAGCGTGTGGAAAAGGTAAATATCGCAATTCCGAGTCCGCCAGAGTGATATATCGTTATATCGAACGATATCGAGGGCTAGGAAGTGAATCCTTAGCTCCCTTCGATACACAGCGTGTGGAAACGGTAAATATCGCAATTCCGAGTCCGCCAGAGTGATTTATCGTTATATCGAACGATATCGAGTGCTAGGAAGTGAATCCTTAGCTCCCTTCGATACACAGCGTGTGAAAAAGGTAAATATCGCGATTCCGAGTCCGCCAGAGTGATTTATCCTTATATCGAACGATATCGAGGCCTAGGAAGTGAATCCTTAGCTTCCTTCGATACACAGCGCGTGGAAAAGGTAAATATCGTGATTCCGAGTCCGCCAGAGTGATTTACCATTATATCGAACGATATCGAGGCCTAGGAAATGAATCCTTAACTCCCTTCGATATTCAGCGCGTGGAAAAGGTAAATTACGCGATTCCGAGTCTTCCAGAGTGATTTATCGTTATATCGAACGATATCGAGGCCTAGGAAGTGAATCCGTAGCTCCCTTTTATACACAGCGTGTGGAAAAGGTAAATATCGCGATTCCGAGTCCGCCAGAGTGATTTATCCTTATATGGAACGATATCGAGGGCTAGGAAGTGAATGCTTAGCTGTCTTCGATACACAGCGTGTGGAAAAGGTAAATATCGCGATTCCGAGTCCGCCAGAGTGATTTATCCTTATATCGAACGTATCGAGGGCTAGGAAGTGAATCCTTAGCTTCCTTCGATACACAGCGTGTGGAAAAGGTGAATATCGCGATTCCGCGTCTCCCAGAGTGATTTATAGTTATATCGAACGATATCGAGGGCTAGGAAGTGAATTCTTAGCTGCCTTCGACACACAGCGTGTGGAAAAGTTAAATATCTCAATTCCGAGTCCGCCAGAGTGATTTATCGTTATATCGAACGATATCGAGGGCTAGGAAGTGAATCCTTAGCTCCCTTCGATACACAGCGTGTGGAAAAGGTAAATATCGCGATTCCGATTCGCCCAGAGTGATTTATCGTTATATCGAAGGATATCGAGGGCTAGGAAGTGAATTCTTAGCTGCCTTCGATACACAGCGTGTGGAAAAGGTAAATATCGCAATTCCGAGTCCGCCAGAGTGATATATCGTTATATCGAACGATATCGAGGGCTAGGAAGTGAATCCTTAGCTCCCTTCGATACACAGCGTGTGGAAACGGTAAATATCGCAATTCCGAGTCCGCCAGAGTGATTTATCGTTATATCGAACGATATCGAGTGCTAGGAAGTGAATCCTTAGCTCCCTTCGATACACAGCGTGTGAAAAAGGTAAATATCGCGATTCCGAGTCCGCCAGAGTGATTTATCCTTATATCGAACGATATCGAGGCCTAGGAAGTGAATCCTTAGCTTCCTTCGATACACAGCGCGTGGAAAAGGTAAATATCGTGATTCCGAGTCCGCCAGAGTGATTTACCATTATATCGAACGATATCGAGGCCTAGGAAATGAATCCTTAACTCCCTTCGATATTCAGCGCGTGGAAAAGGTAAATTACGCGATTCCGAGTCTTCCAGAGTGATTTATCGTTATATCGAACGATATCGAGGCCTAGGAAGTGAATCCGTAGCTCCCTTTTATACACAGCGTGTGGAAAAGTTAAATATCGCGATTCCGAGTCCGCCAGAGTGATTTATCCTTATATCGAACGATATCGAGGGCTAGGAAGTGAATCCTTAGCTTCCTTCGATACACAGCGTGTGGAAAAGGTGAATATAACGATTACGCGTCTCCCAGAGTGATTTATAGTTATATCGAACGATATCGAGGGCTAGGAAGTGAATCCTTAGCTGCCTTCGATACACAGCGTGTGGAAAAGGTAAATATCGCAATGCCGAGTCCGCCAGAGTGATTTATCGTTATATCGAACGATATCGAGGGCTAGGAAGTGAATCCTTAGCTCCCTTCGATACACAGCGTGTGGAAAAGGTAAATATCGCAATTCCGAGTCCGCCAGAGTGATTTAACGTTATATCGAACGATATCGAAGGCTAGGAAGTGAATCCTTAGCTCCCTTCGATACACAGCGTGTGGAAAAGGTGAATATAACGATTACGCGTCTCCCAGAGTGATTTATAGTTATATCGAACGATATCGAGGGCTAGGAAGTGAATCCTTAGCTGCCTTCGATACACAGCGTGTGGAAAAGGTAAATATCGCAATGCCGAGTCCGCCAGAGTGATTTATCGTTATATCGAACGATATCGAGGGCTAGGAAGTGAATCCTTAGCTCCCTTCGATACACAACGTGTGGAAAAGGTAAATATCGCGATTCCGAGTCGCCAAGAGTGATTTATCGTTATATCGAAGGATATCGAGGGCTAGGAAGTGAATACTTAGCTTCCTTCGATACACAATGTGTGGAAAAGGTAAATATCGCGATTCCGTGTCCGCCAGAGTGATTTATCCTTATATCGAACGATATCGAGGCCTAGGAAGTGAATCCTTAGCTCCCTTCGATACACAGCGTGTGGAAAAGGTAAATATCGCGATTCCTAGTCCGCCAGAGTGATTTATCCTTATATCGAACGATATCGAGGCCTAGGAAGTGAATCCTTAGCTCCCTTCGATACACAGCGTGTGGAAAAGGTAAATATCGCGATTCCGAGTCTGCCAGAGTGATTTATCCTTATATCGAACGATATCGACGGCTAGGAAGTGAATTCTTAGCTGCCTTCGATACACAGCGTGTGGAAAAGGTAAATATCGCAATTCCGAGTCCGCCAGAGTGATTTATCCTTATATCGAACGATATCGAGGGCTAGGAAGTGAATCCATAGCTTCCTTCGATACACAGCGTGTGGAAAAGGTAACTTACGCGATTCCGAGTCTCCCAGACTAATTTATTGTTATATCGAACGATATCGAGGCATAGGAAGTGAATCCTTAGCTCCCTTCGATACACAGCGTTTGGAAAAGGCAAATATCGCGATTCCTAGTCCGCCAGAGTGATTTATCCTTATATCGAACGATATCGAGGCCTAGGAAGTGAATCCTTAGTTCCCTTCGATACACAGCGTGTGGAAAAGGTAAATATCGCGATTCCGAGTCCGCCAGAGTGATTTATCCTTATATGGAACGATATCGAGTAATAGGAAGTGAATCCTTAACTCCCTTCGATATTCAGCGCGTGGAAAAGGTAAATATCGCGATTCCGAGTCCGCCAGAGTGATTTATCCTTATATCGAACGATATCGAGGCCTAGGAAGTGAATCCTTAGCTCCCTTCGATACACAGCGTGTGGAAAAGGTAAATATCGCGATTCCGAGTCCGCCAGAGTGATTTATCCTTATATGGAACGATATCGAGGGCTAGGAAGTGAATGCTTAGCTGTCTTCGATACACAGCGTGTGGAAAAGGTAAATATCGCGATTCCGAGTCCGCCAGAGTGATTTATCCTTATATCGAACGTATCGAGGGCTAGGAAGTGAATCCTTAGCTTCCTTCGATACACAGCGTGTGGAAAAGGTGAATATCGCGATTCCGCGTCTCCCAGAGTGATTTATAGTTATATCGAACGATATCGAGGGCTAGGAAGTGAATTCTTAGCTGCCTTCGACACACAGCGTGTGGAAAAGTTAAATATCTCAATTCCGAGTCCGCCAGAGTGATTTATCGTTATATCGAACGATATCGAGGGCTAGGAAGTGAATCCTTAGCTCCCTTCGATACACAGCGTGTGGAAAAGGTAAATATCGCGATTCCGAGTCGCCCAGAGTGATTTATCGTTATATCGAAGGATATCGAGGGCTAGGAAGTGAATTCTTAGCTGCCTTCGATACACAGCGTGTGGAAAAGGTAAATATCGCAATTCCGAGTCCGCCAGAGTGATATATCGTTATATCGAACGATATCGAGGGCTAGGAAGTGAATCCTTAGCTCCCTTCGATACACAGCGTGTGGAAACGGTAAATATCGCAATTCCGAGTCCGCCAGAGTGATTTATCGTTATATCGAACGATATCGAGTGCTAGGAAGTGAATCCTTAGCTCCCTTCGATACACAGCGTGTGAAAAAGGTAAATATCGCGATTCCGAGTCCGCCAGAGTGATTTATCCTTATATCGAACGATATCGAGGCCTAGGAAGTGAATCCTTAGCTTCCTTCGATACACAGCGCGTGGAAAAGGTAAATATCGTGATTCCGAGTCCGCCAGAGTGATTTACCATTATATCGAACGATATCGAGGCCTAGGAAATGAATCCTTAACTCCCTTCGATATTCAGCGCGTGGAAAAGGTAAATTACGCGATTCCGAGTCTTCCAGAGTGATTTATCGTTATATCGAACGATATCGAGGCCTAGGAAGTGAATCCGTAGCTCCCTTTTATACACAGCGTGTGGAAAAGGTAAATATCGCGATTCCGAGTCCGCCAGAGTGATTTATCCTTATATGGAACGATATCGAGGGCTAGGAAGTGAATGCTTAGCTGTCTTCGATACACAGCGTGTGGAAAAGGTAAATATCGCGATTCCGAGTCCGCCAGAGTGATTTATCCTTATATCGAACGTATCGAGGGCTAGGAAGTGAATCCTTAGCTTCCTTCGATACACAGCGTGTGGAAAAGGTGAATATCGCGATTCCGCGTCTCCCAGAGTGATTTATAGTTATATCGAACGATATCGAGGGCTAGGAAGTGAATTCTTAGCTGCCTTCGACACACAGCGTGTGGAAAAGTTAAATATCTCAATTCCGAGTCCGCCAGAGTGATTTATCGTTATATCGAACGATATCGAGGGCTAGGAAGTGAATCCTTAGCTCCCTTCGATACACAGCGTGTGGAAAAGGTAAATATCGCGATTCCGATTCGCCCAGAGTGATTTATCGTTATATCGAAGGATATCGAGGGCTAGGAAGTGAATTCTTAGCTGCCTTCGATACACAGCGTGTGGAAAAGGTAAATATCGCAATTCCGAGTCCGCCAGAGTGATATATCGTTATATCGAACGATATCGAGGGCTAGGAAGTGAATCCTTAGCTCCCTTCGATACACAGCGTGTGGAAACGGTAAATATCGCAATTCCGAGTCCGCCAGAGTGATTTATCGTTATATCGAACGATATCGAGTGCTAGGAAGTGAATCCTTAGCTCCCTTCGATACACAGCGTGTGAAAAAGGTAAATATCGCGATTCCGAGTCCGCCAGAGTGATTTATCCTTATATCGAACGATATCGAGGCCTAGGAAGTGAATCCTTAGCTTCCTTCGATACACAGCGCGTGGAAAAGGTAAATATCGTGATTCCGAGTCCGCCAGAGTGATTTACCATTATATCGAACGATATCGAGGCCTAGGAAATGAATCCTTAACTCCCTTCGATATTCAGCGCGTGGAAAAGGTAAATTACGCGATTCCGAGTCTTCCAGAGTGATTTATCGTTATATCGAACGATATCGAGGCCTAGGAAGTGAATCCGTAGCTCCCTTTTATACACAGCGTGTGGAAAAGTTAAATATCGCGATTCCGAGTCCGCCAGAGTGATTTATCCTTATATCGAACGATATCGAGGGCTAGGAAGTGAATCCTTAGCTTCCTTCGATACACAGCGTGTGGAAAAGGTGAATATAACGATTACGCGTCTCCCAGAGTGATTTATAGTTATATCGAACGATATCGAGGGCTAGGAAGTGAATCCTTAGCTGCCTTCGATACACAGCGTGTGGAAAAGGTAAATATCGCAATGCCGAGTCCGCCAGAGTGATTTATCGTTATATCGAACGATATCGAGGGCTAGGAAGTGAATCCTTAGCTCCCTTCGATACACAGCGTGTGGAAAAGGTAAATATCGCAATTCCGAGTCCGCCAGAGTGATTTAACGTTATATCGAACGATATCGAAGGCTAGGAAGTGAATCCTTAGCTCCCTTCGATACACAGCGTGTGGAAAAGGTGAATATAACGATTACGCGTCTCCCAGAGTGATTTATAGTTATATCGAACGATATCGAGGGCTAGGAAGTGAATCCTTAGCTGCCTTCGATACACAGCGTGTGGAAAAGGTAAATATCGCAATGCCGAGTCCGCCAGAGTGATTTATCGTTATATCGAACGATATCGAGGGCTAGGAAGTGAATCCTTAGCTCCCTTCGATACACAACGTGTGGAAAAGGTAAATATCGCGATTCCGAGTCGCCAAGAGTGATTTATCGTTATATCGAAGGATATCGAGGGCTAGGAAGTGAATACTTAGCTTCCTTCGATACACAATGTGTGGAAAAGGTAAATATCGCGATTCCGTGTCCGCCAGAGTGATTTATCCTTATATCGAACGATATCGAGGCCTAGGAAGTGAATCCTTAGCTCCCTTCGATACACAGCGTGTGGAAAAGGTAAATATCGCGATTCCTAGTCCGCCAGAGTGATTTATCCTTATATCGAACGATATCGAGGCCTAGGAAGTGAATCCTTAGCTCCCTTCGATACACAGCGTGTGGAAAAGGTAAATATCGCGATTCCGAGTCCGCCAGAGTGATTTATCCTTATATGGAACGATATCGAGGGCTAGGAAGTGAATCCTTAGCTTCCTTCGATACACAGCGTGTGGAAAAGGTGAATATCGCGATTCCGCGTCTCCCAGAGTGATTTATAGTTATATCGAACGATATTGAGGGCTAGGAAGTGAATTCTTAGCTGCCTTCGACACACAGCGTGTGGAAAAGTTAAATATCTCAATTCCGAGTCCGCCAGAGTGATTTATCGTTATATCGAACGATATCGAGGGCTAGGAAGTGAATCCTTAGCTCCCTTCGATACACAGCGTGTGGAAAAGGTGAATATAACGATTACGCGTCTCCCAGAGTGATTTATAGTTATATCGAACGATATCGAGGGCTAGGAAGTGAATCCTTAGCTGCCTTCGATACACAGCGTGTGGAAAAGGTAAATATCGCAATGCCGAGTCCGCCAGAGTGATTTATCGTTATATCGAACGATATCGAGGGCTAGGAAGTGAATCCTTAGCTCCCTTCGATACACAACGTGTGGAAAAGGTAAATATCGCGATTCCGAGTCGCCAAGAGTGATTTATCGTTATATCGAAGGATATCGAGGGCTAGGAAGTGAATACTTAGCTTCCTTCGATACACAATGTGTGGAAAAGGTAAATATCGCGATTCCGTGTCCGCCAGAGTGATTTATCCTTATATCGAACGATATCGAGGCCTAGGAAGTGAATCCTTAGCTCCCTTCGATACACAGCGTGTGGAAAAGGTAAATATCGCGATTCCTAGTCCGCCAGAGTGATTTATCCTTATATCGAACGATATCGAGGCCTAGGAAGTGAATCCTTAGCTCCCTTCGATACACAGCGTGTGGAAAAGGTAAATATCGCGATTCCGAGTCCGCCAGAGTGATTTATCCTTATATGGAACGATATCGAGGGCTAGGAAGTGAATCCTTAGCTTCCTTCGATACACAGCGTGTGGAAAAGGTGAATATCGCGATTCCGCGTCTCCCAGAGTGATTTATAGTTATATCGAACGATATTGAGGGCTAGGAAGTGAATTCTTAGCTGCCTTCGACACACAGCGTGTGGAAAAGTTAAATATCTCAATTCCGAGTCCGCCAGAGTGATTTATCGTTATATCGAACGATATCGAGGGCTAGGAAGTGAATCCTTAGCTCCCTTCGATACACAGCGTGTGGAAAAGGTGAATATAACGATTACGCGTCTCCCAGAGTGATTTATAGTTATATCGAACGATATCGAGGGCTAGGAAGTGAATCCTTAGCTGCCTTCGATACACAGCGTGTGGAAAAGGTAAATATCGCAATGCCGAGTCCGCCAGAGTGATTTATCGTTATATCGAACGATATCGAGGGCTAGGAAGTGAATCCTTAGCTCCCTTCGATACACAACGTGTGGAAAAGGTAAATATCGCGATTCCGAGTCGCCAAGAGTGATTTATCGTTATATCGAAGGATATCGAGGGCTAGGAAGTGAATACTTAGCTTCCTTCGATACACAATGTGTGGAAAAGGTAAATATCGCGATTCCGTGTCCGCCAGAGTGATTTATCCTTATATCGAACGATATCGAGGCCTAGGAAGTGAATCCTTAGCTCCCTTCGATACACAGCGTGTGGAAAAGGTAAATATCGCGATTCCTAGTCCGCCAGAGTGATTTATCCTTATATCGAACGATATCGAGGCCTAGGAAGTGAATCCTTAGCTCCCTTCGATACACAGCGTGTGGAAAAGGTAAATATCGCGATTCCGAGTCCGCCAGAGTGATTTATCCTTATATGGAACGATATCGAGGGCTAGGAAGTGAATCCTTAGCTTCCTTCGATACACAGCGTGTGGAAAAGGTGAATATCGCGATTCCGCGTCTCCCAGAGTGATTTATAGTTATATCGAACGATATTGAGGGCTAGGAAGTGAATTCTTAGCTGCCTTCGACACACAGCGTGTGGAAAAGTTAAATATCTCAATTCCGAGTCCGCCAGAGTGATTTATCGTTATATCGAACGATATCGAGGGCTAGGAAGTGAATCCTTAGCTCCCTTCGATACACAGCGTGTGGAAAAGGTAAATATCGCGATTCCGAGTCTGCCAGAGTGATTTATCCTTATATCGAACGATATCGACGGCTAGGAAGTGAATTCTTAGCTGCCTTCGATACACAGCGTGTGGAAAAGGTAAATATCGCAATTCCGAGTCCGCCAGAGTGATTTATCCTTATATCGAACGATATCGAGGGCTAGGAAGTGAATCCATAGCTTCCTTCGATACACAGCGTGTGGAAAAGGTAACTTACGCGATTCCGAGTCTCCCAGACTAATTTATTGTTATATCGAACGATATCGAGGCATAGGAAGTGAATCCTTAGCTCCCTTCGATACACAGCGTTTGGAAAAGGCAAATATCGCGATTCCTAGTCCGCCAGAGTGATTTATCCTTATATCGAACGATATCGAGGCCTAGGAAGTGAATCCTTAGCTCCCTTCGATACACAGCGTGTGGAAAAGGTAAATATCGCGATTCCGAGTCCGCCAGAGTGATTTATCCTTATATGGAACGATATCGAGTAATAGGAAGTGAATCCTTAGCTTCCTTCGATACACAGCGTGTGGAAAAGGTGACTATCGCGATTCCGCGTCTCCCAGAGTGATTTATAGTTATATCGAACGATATAAAGGGCTAGGAAGTGAATTCTTAGCTGCCTTCGACACACAACGTGTGGAAAAGTTAAATATCTCAATTCCGAGTCCGCCAGAGTGATTTATCGTTATATCGAACGATATCGAGGGCTAGGAAGTGAATCCTTAGCTCCCTTCGATACACAGCGTGTGGAAAAGGTAAATATCGCGATTCCGAGTCCGCCAGAGTGATTTATCCTTATATGGAACGATATCGAGGGATAGGAAGTGAATCCTTAGCTTCCTTCGATACACAGCGTGTGGAAAAGGTGACTATCGCGATTCCGCGTCTCCCAGAGTGATTTATAGTTATATCGAACGATATCGAGGGCTAGGAAGTGAATTCTTAGCTGCCTTCGACACACAGCGTGTGGAAAAGTTAAATATCTCAATTCCGAGTCCGCCAGAGTGATTTATCGTTATATCGAACGATATCGAGGGCTAGGAAGTGAATCCTTAGCTCCCTTCGATACACAGCGTGTGGAAAAGGTAAATATCGCGATTCCGAGTCCGCCAGAGTGATTTATCCTTATATGGAACGATATCGAGGGCTAGGAAGTGAATCCTTAGCTCCCTTCGATATTCAGCGTGTGGAAAAGGTAAATATCGCGATTCCGATTCTCCCAGAGTGATTTATCGTTATATCGAACGATATCGAGTGCTAGGAAGTGAATCCTTAGCTGCCTTCGATACACAGCGTGTGGAAAAGGTAAATATTTCAATTCCGAGTCCGCCAGAGTGATATATCGTTATATCGAACGATATCGAGGGCTAGGTAGTGAATCCTTAGCTCCCTTCGATACACAGCATGTGGAAAAGGTAAATATCGCGATTCCGAGTCCCCCAGAGTGATTTATCCTTATATCGAACGATATCGAGGGCTAGGAAGTGAATTCTTAGCTGCATTCGATACACAGCGTGTGGAAAAGGTAAATATCGCGATTCCGAGTCCGCCAAAGTGATTTATCCTTTTATGGAACGAGATCGAGGACTAGGAAGTGAATCCTTACCTCCCTTCGATACACAGCCTGTGGAAAAGGTAAATATCGCGATTCCTAGTCCGCCAGAGTTATTTATCCTTATATCGAACGATATCGAGGCCTAGGAAGTGAATCCTTAGCTCCCTTCGATACACAGCGTGTGGAAAAGGTAAATATCGCAATTCCGAGTCCGCCAGAGTGATTTATCCTTATATGGAACGATATCGAGGGCTAGGAAGTGAATCCTTAGCTTCCTTCGATACACAGCGTGTGGAAAAGGTGAATATCGCGATTCCGCGTCTCCCAGAGTGATTTATAGTTATATCGAACGATATTGAGGGCTAGGAAGTGAATTCTTAGCTGCCTTCGACACACAGCGTGTGGAATAGTTAAATATCTCAATTCCGAGTCCGCCAGAGTGATTTATCGTTATATCGAACGATATCGAGGGCTAGGAAGTGAATCCTTAGCTCCCTTCGATACACAGCGTGTGGAAAAGGTAAATATCGCGATTCCGAGTCTGCCAGAGTGATTGATCCTTATATCGAACGATATCGACGGCTAGGAAGTGAATTCTTAGCTGCCTTCGATACACAGCGTGTGGAAAAGGTAAATATCGCAATTCCGAGTCCGCCAGAGTGATTTATCCTTATATCGAACGATATCGAGGGCTAGGAAGTGAATCCATAGCTTCCTTCGATACACAGCGTGTGGAAAAGGTAACTTACGCGATTCCGAGTCTCCCAGACTAATTTATTGTTATATCGAACGATATCGAGGCATAGGAAGTGAATCCTTAGCTCCCTTCGATACACAGCGTTTGGAAAAGGCAAATATCGCGATTCCTAGTCCGCCAGAGTGATTTATCCTTATATCGAACGATATCGAGGCCTAGGAAGTGAATCCTTAGCTCCCTTCGATACACAGCGTGTGGAAAAGGTAAATATCGCGATTCCGAGTCCGCCAGAGTGATTTATCCTTATATGGAACGATATCGAGGGATAGGAAGTGAATCCTTAGCTTCCTTCGATACACAGCGTGTGGAAAAGGTGACTATCGCGATTCCGCGTCTCCCAGAGTGATTTATAGTTATATCGAACGATATAAAGGGCTAGGAAGTGAATTCTTAGCTGCCTTCGACACACAACGTGTGGAAAAGTTAAATATCTCAATTCCGAGTCCGCCAGAGTGATTTATCGTTATATCGAACGATATCGAGGGCTAGGAAGTGAATCCTTAGCTCCCTTCGATACACAGCGTGTGGAAAAGGTAAATATCGCGATTCCGAGTCCGCCAGAGTGATTTATCCTTATATGGAACGATATCGAGGGATAGGCTGTGAATCCTTAGCTTCCTTCGATACACAGCGTGTGGAAAAGGTGACTATCGCGATTCCGCGTCTCCCAGAGTGATTTATAGTTATATCGAACGATATCGAGGGCTAGGAAGTGAATTCTTAGCTGCCTTCGACACACAGCGTGTGGAAAAGTTAAATATCTCAATTCCGAGTCCGCCAGAGTGATTTATCGTTATATCGAACGATATCGAGGGCTAGGAAGTGAATCCTTAGCTCCCTTCGATACACAGCGTGTGGAAAAGGTAAATATCGCGATTCCGAGTCCGCCAGAGTGATTTATCCTTATATGGAACGATATCGAGGGCTAGGAAGTGAATCCTTAGCTCCCTTCGATATTCAGCGTGTGGAAAAGGTAAATATCGCGATTCCGATTCTCCCAGAGTGATTTATCGTTATATCGAACGATATCGAGGGCTAGGAAGTGAATCCTTAGCTGCCTTCGATACACAGCGTGTGGAAAAGGTAAATATCGCAATTCCGAGTCCGCCAGAGTGATATATCGTTATATCGAACGATATCGAGGGCTAGGTAGTGAATCCTTAGCTCCCTTCGATACACAGCGTGTGGAAAAGGTAAATATCGCGATTCCGAGTCCCCCAGAGTGATTTATCCTTATATCGAACGATATCGAGGGCTAGGAAGTGAATTCTTAGCTGCATTCGATACACAGCGTGTGGAAAAGGTAAATATCGCGATTCCGAGTCCGCCAAAGTGATTTATCCTTTTATGGAACGAGATCGAGGACTAGGAAGTGAATCCTTACCTCCCTTCGATACACAGCCTGTGGAAAAGGTAAATATCGCGATTCCTAGTCCGCCAGAGTTATTTATCCTTATATCGAACGATATCGAGGCCTAGGAAGTGAATCCTTAGCTCCCTTCGATACACAGCGTGTGGAAAAGGTAAATATCGCGATTCCGAGTCCGCCAGAGTGATTTATCCTTATATGGAACGATATCGAGGGCTAGGAAGTGAATCCTTAGCTTCCTTCGATAAACAGCGTGTGGAAAAGGTGAATATCGCGATTCCGCGTCTCCCAGAGTGATTTATAGTTATATCGAACGATATTGAGGGCTAGGAAGTGAATTCTTAGCTGCCTTCGACACACAGCGTGTGGAAAAGTTAAATATCTCAATTCCGAGTCCGCCAGAGTGATTTATCGTTATATCGAACGATATCGAGGGCTAGGAAGTGAATGCTTAGCTGCCTTCGATACACAGCGTGTGGAAAAGGTAAATATCGCAATTCCGAGTCCGCCAGAGTGATATATCGTTATATCGAACGATATCGAGGGCTAGGTAGTGAATCCTTAGCTCCCTTCGATACACAGCGTGTGGAAAAGGTAAATATCGCGATTCCGAGTCCGCCAAAGTGATTTATCCTTTTATGGAATGAGATCGAGGACTAGGAAGTGAATCCTTACCTCCCTTCGATACACAGCCTGTGGAAAAGGTAAATATCGCGATTCCGAGTCCGCCAGAGTGATTTATCCTTTTATGGAACGATATCGAGGCCTAGGAAGTGAATCCTTACCTCCCTTCGATACACAGCCTGTGGAAAAAGTAATTATCGCGATTCCGAGTCCGCCAGAGTGATTTATCGTTATATCGAACGATATCGAGGGCTAGGAAGTGAATACTTAGCTTCCTTCGATACACAATGTGTGGAAAAGGTAAATATCGCGATTCCGTGTCCGCCAGTGTGATTTATCCTTATATCGAACGATATCGAGGGCTAGGAAGTGAATCCTTAGCTCCCTTCGATACACAGCGTGTGGAAAAGGTAAATATCGCGATTCCGAGTCCGCCAGAGTGATTTATCCTTATATGGAACGATATCGAGGGCTAGGAAGTGAATCCTTAGCTTCCTTCGATACACAGCGTGTGGAAAAGGTGAATATCGCGATTCCGCGTCTCCCAGAGTGATTTATAGTTATATCGAACGATATTGAGGGCTAGGAAGTGAATCCTTAGCTTCCTTCGATACACAGCGTGTGGAAAAGGTAAATATCGCGATTCCGAGTCCGCCAGAGTGATTTATCCTTATATCGAACGATATCGAGGGCTAGGAAGTGAATTCTTAGCCGCCTTCGATACACAGCGTGTGGAAAAGGTAAATATCGCAATTCCGAGTCCGCCAGAGTGATTTATCGTTATATCGAACGATATCGAGGGCTAGGAAGTGAATCCTTAGCTCCCTTCGATACACAGCGTGTGGAAAAGGTAAATATCGCGATTCCGAGTCGCCCAGAGTGATTTATCGTTATATCGAAGGATATCGAGGGCTAGGAAGTGAATCCTTAGCTTCCTTCGATACACAGCGTGTGGAAAAGGTAAATATCGCGATTCCGAGTCGCCCAGAGTGATTTATCGTTATATCGAACGATATCGAGGCCTAGGAAGTGAATCCTTAGCTGCCTTCGATACACAGCGTGTGGAAAAGGTAAATATCGCAATTCCGAGTCCGCCAGAGTGATATATCGTTATATCGAACGATATCGAGGGCTAGGAAGTGAATCCTTAGCTCCCTTCGATACACAGCGTGTGGAAACGGTAAATATCGCAATTCCGAGTCCGCCAGAGTGATTTATCCTTATATCGAACGATATCGAGGGCTAGGAAGTGAATTCTTAGCCGCCTTCGATACACAGCGTGTGGAAAAGGTAAATATCGCAATTCCGAGTCCGCCAGAGTGATTTATCGTTATATCGAACGATATCGAGGGCTAGGAAGTGAATTCTTAGCCGCCTTCGATACACAGCGTGTGGAAAAGGTAAATATCGCAATTCCGAGTCCGCCAGAGTGATTTATCGTTATATCGAACGATATCGAGGGCTAGGAAGTGAATCCTTAGCTCCCTTCGATACACAGCGTGTGGAAAAGGTAAATATCGCGATTCCGAGTCGCCCAGAGTGATTTATCGTTATATCGAAGGATATCGAGGGCTAGGAAGTGAATCCTTAGCTTCCTTCGATACACAGCGTGTGGAAAAGGTAAATATCGCGATTCCGAGTCGCCCAGAGTGATTTATCGTTATATCGAACGATATCGAGGCCTAGGAAGTGAATCCTTAGCTGCCTTCGATACACAGCGTGTGGAAAAGGTAAATATCGCAATTCCGAGTCCGCCAGAGTGATATATCGTTATATCGAACGATATCGAGGGCTAGGAAGTGAATCCTTAGCTCCCTTCGATACACAGCGTGTGGAAACGGTAAATATCGCAATTCCGAGTCCGCCAGAGTGATTTATCGTTATATCGAACGATATCGAGTGCTAGGAAGTGAATCCTTAGCTCCCTTCGATACACAGCGTGTGAAAAAGGTAAATATCGCGATTCCGAGTCCGCCAGAGTGATTTATCCTTATATCGAACGATATCGAGGCCTAGGAAGTGAATCCTTAGCTTCCTTCGATACACAGCGCGTGGAAAAGGTAAATATCGTGATTCCGAGTCCGCCAGAGTGATTTACCCTTATATCGAACGATATCGAGGCCTAGGAAATGAATCCTTAACTCCCTTCGATATTCAGCGCGTGGAAAAGGTAAATTACGCGATTCCGTGTCTTCCAGAGTGATTTATCGTTATATCGAACGATATCGAGGCCTAGGAAGTGAATCCGTAGCTCCCTTTTATACACAGCGTGTGGAAAAGTTAAATATCGCGATTCCGAGTCCGCCAGAGTGATTTATCCTTATATCGAACGATATCGAGGGCTATGGAAGTGAATCCTTAGCTTCCTTCGATACACAGCGTGTGGAAAAGGTAAATATCGCGATTCCGAGTCGCCCAGAGTGATTTATCGTTATATCGAACGATATCGAGGGCTAGGAAGTGAATCCTTAGCTGCCTTCGATACACAGCGTGTGGAAAAGGTAAATATCGCAATTCCGAGTCCGCCAGAGTGATATATCGTTATATCGAACGATATCGAGGGCTAGGAAGTGAATCCTTAGCTCCCTTCGATACACAGCGTGTGGAAACGGTAAATATCGCAATTCCGAGTCCGCCAGAGTGATTTATCGTTATATCGAACGATATCGAGTGCTAGGAAGTGAATCCTTAGCTCCCTTCGATACACAGCGTTTGAAAAAGGTAAATATCGCGATTCCGAGTCCGCCAGAGTGATTTATCCTTATATCGAACGATATCGAGGCCTAGGAAGTGAATCCTTAGCTTCCTTCGATACACAGCGCGTGGAAAAGGTAAATATCGTGATTCCGAGTCCGCCAGAGTGATTTACCCTTATATCGAACGATATCGAGGCCTAGGAAATGAATCCTTAACTCCCTTCGATATTCAGCGCGTGGAAAAGGTAAATATCGCGATTCCGAGTCCGCCAGAGTGATTTATCCTTATATCGAACGATATCGAGGCCTAGGAAGTGAATCCTTAGCTCCCTTCGATACACAGCGTGTGGAAAAGGTAAATATCGCGATTCCGAGTCCGCCAGAGTGATTTATCCTTATATGGAACGATATCGAGGGCTAGGAAGTGAATGCTTAGCTGTCTTCGATACACAGCGTGTGGAAAAGGTAAATATCGCGATTCCGAGTCCGCCAGAGTGATTTATCCTTATATCGAACGTATCGAGGGCTAGGAAGTGAATCCTTAGCTTCCTTCGATACACAGCGTGTGGAAAAGGTGAATATCGCGATTCCGCGTCTCCCAGAGTGATTTATAGTTATATCGAACGATATCGAGGGCTAGGAAGTGAATTCTTAGCTGCCTTCGACACACAGCGTGTGGAAAAGTTAAATATCTCAATTCCGAGTCCGCCAGAGTGATTTATCCCTATATCGAACGATATCGAGGCCTAGGAAGTGAATCCTTACCTCCCTTCGATACACAGCGTGTGGAAAAGGTGAATATTGCGATTCCGCGTCTCCCAGTGTGATTTATCGTTATATCGAACGATATCGAGGGCTAGGAAGTGAATACTTAGCTTCCTTCGATACACAATGTGTGGAAAAGGTAAATATCGCGATTCCGAGTCCGCCAGAGTGATTTATCCTTATATCGAACGATATCGAGGCCTAGGAAGTGAATCCTTAGCTTCCTTCGATACACAGCGTGTGGAAAAGGTGAATATCGCGATTCCGCGTCTCCCAGAGTGATTTATAGTTATATCGAACGATATCGAGGGCTAGGAAGTGAATTCTTAGCTGCCTTCGACACACAGCGTGTGGAAAAGTTAAATATCTCAATTCCGAGTCCGCCAGAGTGATTTATCGTTATATCGAACGATATCGAGGGTTAGGAAGTGAATCCTTAGCTCCCTTCGATACACAGCGTGTGGAAAAGGTAAATATCGCGATTCCGAGTCCGCCAGAGTGATTTATCCCTATATCGAACGATATCGAGGCCTAGGAAGTGAATCCTTAGCTCGCTTCGATATTCAGCGTGTGGAAAAGGTAAATATCGCGATTCCGAGTCCGCAAGAGTGATTTATCGTTATATCGAACGATATCGAGGCCTAGGAAGTGAATCCTTAGCTTCCTTCGATACACAGCGTGTGGAAAAGGTGAATATCGCGATTCCGAGTCCGCCAGAGTGATTTATCCTTATATCGAACGATATCGAGGCCTAGGAAGTGAATCCTTAGCTCCCTTCGATACACAGCGTGTGGAAAAGGTATATATCGCGATTCCGAGTCCGCCAGAGTGATTTATCCTTATATGGAACGATATCGAGGGCTAGGAAGTGAATGCTTAGCTGTCTTCGATACACAGCGTGTGGAAAAGGTAAATATCGCGATTCCGAGTCCGCCAGAGTGATTTATCCTTATATCGAACGTATCGAGGGCTAGGAAGTGAATCCTTAGCTTCCTTCGATACACAGCGTGTGGAAAAGTTAAATATCTCAATTCCGAGTCCGCCAGAGTGATTTATCCCTATATCGAACGATATCGAGGCCTAGGAAGTGAATCCTTACCTCCCTTCGATACACAGCGTGTGGAAAAGGTGAATATTGCGATTCCGCGTCTCCCAGTGTGATTTATCGTTATATCGAACGATATCGAGGGCTAGGAAGTGAATACTTAGCTTCCTTCGATACACAATGTGTGGAAAAGGTAAATATCGCGATTCCGAGTCCGCCAGAGTGATTTATCCTTATATCGAACGATATCGAGGCCTAGGAAGTGAATCCTTAGCTTCCTTCGATACACAGCGTGTGGAAAAGGTGAATATCGCGATTCCGCGTCTCCCAGAGTGATTTATAGTTATATCGAACGATATCGAGTGCTAGGAAGTGAATTCTTAGCTGCCTTCGACACACAGCGTGTGCAAAAGTTAAATATCTCAATTCCGAGTCCGCCAGAGTGATTTATCCCTATATCGAACGATATCGAGGCCTAGGAAGTGAATCCTTACCTCCCTTCGATACACAGCGTGTGGAAAAGGTGAATATTGCGATTCTTCGTCTCCCAGTGTGATTTATCGTTATATCGAACGATATCGAGGGCTAGGAAGTGAATACTTAGCTTCCTTCGATACACAATGTGTGGAAAAGGTAAATATCGCGATTCCGAGTCCGCCAGAGTGATTTATCCTTATATCGAACGATATCGAGGCCTAGGAAGTGAATCCTTAGCTTCCTTCGATACACAGCGTGTGGAAAAGGTGAATATCGCGATTCCGCGTCTCCCAGAGTGATTTATAGTTATATCGAACGATATCGAGGGCTAGGAAGTGAATTCTTAGCTGCCTTCGACACACAGCGTGTGGAAAAGTTAAATATCTCAATTCCGAGTCCGCCAGAGTGATTTATCGTTATATCGAACGATATCGAGGGCTAGGAAGTGAATCCTTAGCTCCCTTCGATACACAGCGTGTGGAAAAGGTAAATATCGCGATTCCGAGTCCGCCAGAGTGATTTATCCCTATATCGAACGATATCGAGGCCTAGGAAGTGAATCCTTAGCTCGCTTCGATATTCAGCGTGTGGAAAAGGTAAATATCGCGATTCCGAGTCCGCCAGAGTGATTTATCCTTATATCGAACGTATCGAGGGCTAGGAAGTGAATCCTTAGCTTCCTTCGATACACAGCGTGTGGAAAAGGTGAATATCGCGATTCCGCGTCTCCCAGAGTGATTTATAGTTATATGGAACGATATCGAGGGCTATTAAGTGAATCCTTAGCTGCCTTCGATTCACAGCGTGTGGAAAAGGTAAATAACGCGATTCCGAGTCGCCCAGAGTGATTTATCGTTATATCGAACGATATCGAGGGCTAGGAAGTGAATCCTTAGCTGCCTTCGATACACAGCGTGTGGAAAAGGTAAATATCGCGATTCCGAGTCGCCCAGAGTGATTTATCGTTATATCGAACGATATCGAGGGCTAGGAAGTGAATCCTTAGCTGCCTTCGATACACAGCGTGTGGAAAAGGTAAATATCGCGATTCCGAGTCGCCCAGAGTGATTTATCGTTATATCGAACGATATCGAGGGCTAGGAAGTGAATCCTTAGCTGCCTTCGATACACAGCGTGTGGAAAAGGTAAATATCGCAATTCCGAGTCCGCCAGAGTGATATATCGTTATATCGAACGATATCGAGGGCTAGGAAGTGAATCCTTAGCTCCCTTCGATACACAGCGTGTGGAAACGGTAAATATCGCGATTCCGAGTCCGCCAGAGTGATTTATCCTTATATCGAACGATATCGAGGGCTAGGAAGTGAATCCTTAGCTTCCTTCGATACACAGCGTGTGGAAAAGGTGAATATAACGATTACGCGTCTCCCAGAGTGATTTATAGTTATATCGAACGATATCGAGGGCTAGGAAGTGAATCCTTAGCTGCCTTCGATACACAGCGTGTGGAAAAGGTAAATATCGCAATGCCGAGTCCCCCAGAGTGATTTATCCCTATATCGAACGATATCGAGGCCTAGGAAGTGAATCCTTAGCTCGCTTCGATATTCAGCGTGTGGAAAAGGTAAATATCGCGATTCCGAGTCCGCCAGAGTGATTTATCCTTATATCGAACGTATCGAGGGCTAGGAAGTGAATCCTTAGCTTCCTTCGATACACAGCGCGTGGAAAAGGTAAATATCGTGATTCCGAGTCCGCCAGAGTGATTTACCCTTATATCGAACGATATCGAGGCCTAGGAAATGAATCCTTAACTCCCTTCGATATTCAGCGCGTGGAAAAGGTAAATTACGCGATTCCGTGTCTTCCAGAGTGATTTATCGTTATATCGAACGATATCGAGGCCTAGGAAGTGAATCCGTAGCTCCCTTTTATACACAGCGTGTGGAAAAGTTAAATATCGCGATTCCGAGTCCGCCAGAGTGATTTATCCTTATATCGAACGATATCGAGGGCTATGGAAGTGAATCCTTAGCTTCCTTCGATACACAGCGTGTGGAAAAGGTAAATATCGCGATTCCGAGTCGCCCAGAGTGATTTATCGTTATATCGAACGATATCGAGGGCTAGGAAGTGAATCCTTAGCTGCCTTCGATACACAGCGTGTGGAAAAGGTAAATATCGCAATTCCGAGTCCGCCAGAGTGATTTAAAGTTATATCGAACGATATCGAGTGCTAGGAAGTGAATCCTTAGCTCCCTTCGATACACAGCGTTTGAAAAAGGTAAATATCGCGATTCCGAGTCCGCCAGAGTGATTTATCCTTATATCGAACGATATCGAGGCCTAGGAAGTGAATCCTTAGCTTCCTTCGATACACAGCGCGTGGAAAAGGTAAATATCGTGATTCCGAGTCCGCCAGAGTGATTTACCCTTATATCGAACGATATCGAGGCCTAGGAAATGAATCCTTAACTCCCTTCGATATTCAGCGCGTGGAAAAGGTAAATATCGCGATTCCGAGTCCGCCAGAGTGATTTATCCTTATATCGAACGATATCGAGGCCTAGGAAGTGAATCCTTAGCTCCCTTCGATACACAGCGTGTGGAAAAGGTAAATATCGCGATTCCGAGTCCGCCAGAGTGATTTATCCTTATATGGAACGATATCGAGGGCTAGGAAGTGAATGCTTAGCTGTCTTCGATACACAGCGTGTGGTAAAGGTAAATATCGCGATTCCGAGTCCGCCAGAGTGATTTATCCTTATATCGAACGTATCGAGGGCTAGGAAGTGAATCCTTAGCTTCCTTCGATACACAGCGTGTGGAAAAGGTGAATATCGCGATTCCGCGTCTCCCAGAGTGATTTATAGTTATATCGAACGATATCGAGGGCTAGGAAGTGAATTCTTAGCTGCCTTCGATACACAGCGTGTGGAAAAGGTGAATATCGCGATTCCGCGTCTCCCAGAGTGATTTATAGTTATATCGAACGATATCGAGGGCTAGGAAGTGAATTCTTAGCTGCCTTCGATATTCAGCGCGTGGAAAAGGTAAATATCGCGATTCCGAGTCCGCCAGAGTGATTTATCCTTATATCGAACGATATCGAGGCCTAGGAAGTGAATCCTTAGCTCCCTTCGATACACAGCGTGTGGAAAAGGTAAATATCGCAATTCCGAGTCCGCCAGAGTGATTTAAAGTTATATCGAACGATATCGAGTGCTAGGAAGTGAATCCTTAGCTCCCTTCGATACACAGCGTTTGAAAAAGGTAAATATCGCGATTCCGAGTCCGCCAGAGTGATTTATCCTTATATCGAACGATATCGAGGCCTAGGAAGTGAATCCTTAGCTTCCTTCGATACACAGCGCGTGGAAAAGGTAAATATCGTGATTCCGAGTCCGCCAGAGTGATTTACCCTTATATCGAACGATATCGAGGCCTAGGAAATGAATCCTTAACTCCCTTCGATATTCAGCGCGTGGAAAAGGTAAATATCGCGATTCCGAGTCCGCCAGAGTGATTTATCCTTATATCGAACGATATCGAGGCCTAGGAAGTGAATCCTTAGCTCCCTTCGATACACAGCGTGTGGAAAAGGTAAATATCGCGATTCCGAGTCCGCCAGAGTGATTTATCCTTATATGGAACGATATCGAGGGCTAGGAAGTGAATGCTTAGCTGTCTTCGATACACAGCGTGTGGAAAAGGTAAATATCGCGATTCCGAGTCCGCCAGAGTGATTTATCCTTATATCGAACGTATCGAGGGCTAGGAAGTGAATCCTTAGCTTCCTTCGATACACAGCGTGTGGAAAAGGTAAATATCGCGATTCCGAGTCCGCCAGAGTGATTTATCCTTATATCGAACGATATCGAGGGCTAGGAAGTGAATCCTTAGCTCCCTTCGATACACAGCGTGTGGAAAAGGTAAATATCGCGATTCCGAGTCCGCCAGAGTGATTTATCCTTATATGGAACGATATCGAGGGCTAGGAAGTGAATCCTTAGCTTCCTTCGATACACAGCGTGTGGAAAAGGTGAATATCGCGATTCCGCGTCTCCCAGAGTGATTTATAGTTATATCGAACGATATTGAGGGCTAGGAAGTGAATCCTTAGCTTCCTTCGATACACAGCGTGTGGAAAAGGTAAATATCGCGATTCCGAGTCCGCCAGAGTGATTTATCCTTATATCGAACGATATCGAGGGCTAGGAAGTGAATTCTTAGCCGCCTTCGATACACAGCGTGTGGAAAAGGAAAATATCGCAATTCCGAGTCCGCCAGAGTGATTTATCGTTATATCGAACGATATCGAGGGCTAGGAAGTGAATCCTTAGCTCCCTTCGATACACAGCGTGTGGAAAAGGTAAATATCGCGATTCCGAGTCGCCCAGAGTGATTTATCGTTATATCGAAGGATATCGAGGGCTAGGAAGTGAATCCTTAGCTTCCTTCGATACACAGCGTGTGGAAAAGGTAAATATCGCGATTCCGAGTCGCCCAGAGTGATTTATCGTTATATCGAACGATATCGAGGCCTAGGAAGTGAATCCTTAGCTGCCTTCGATACACAGCGTGTGGAAAAGGTAAATATCGCAATTCCGAGTCCGCCAGAGTGATATATCGTTATATCGAACGATATCGAGGGCTAGGAAGTGAATCCTTAGCTCCCTTCGATACACAGCGTGTGGAAACGGTAAATATCGCAATTCCGAGTCCGCCAGAGTGATTTATCCTTATATCGAACGATATCGAGGGCTAGGAAGTGAATTCTTAGCCGCCTTCGATACACAGCGTGTGGAAAAGGTAAATATCGCAATTCCGAGTCCGCCAGAGTGATTTATCGTTATATCGAACGATATCGAGGGCTAGGAAGTGAATTCTTAGCCGCCTTCGATACACAGCGTGTGGAAAAGGTAAATATCGCAATTCCGAGTCCGCCAGAGTGATTTATCGTTATATCGAACGATATCGAGGGCTAGGAAGTGAATCCTTAGCTCCCTTCGATACACAGCGTGTGGAAAAGGTAAATATCGCGATTCCGAGTCGCCCAGAGTGATTTATCGTTATATCGAAGGATATCGAGGGCTAGGAAGTGAATCCTTAGCTTCCTTCGATACACAGCGTGTGGAAAAGGTAAATATCGCGATTCCGAGTCGCCCAGAGTGATTTATCGTTATATCGAACGATATCGAGGCCTAGGAAGTGAATCCTTAGCTGCCTTCGATACACAGCGTGTGGAAAAGGTAAATATCGCAATTCCGAGTCCGCCAGAGTGATATATCGTTATATCGAACGATATCGAGGGCTAGGAAGTGAATCCTTAGCTCCCTTCGATACACAGCGTGTGGAAACGGTAAATATCGCAATTCCGAGTCCGCCAGAGTGATTTATCGTTATATCGAACGATATCGAGTGCTAGGAAGTGAATCCTTAGCTCCCTTCGATACACAGCGTGTGAAAAAGGTAAATATCGCGATTCCGAGTCCGCCAGAGTGATTTATCCTTATATCGAACGATATCGAGGCCTAGGAAGTGAATCCTTAGCTTCCTTCGATACACAGCGCGTGGAAAAGGTAAATATCGTGATTCCGAGTCCGCCAGAGTGATTTACCCTTATATCGAACGATATCGAGGCCTAGGAAATGAATCCTTAACTCCCTTCGATATTCAGCGCGTGGAAAAGGTAAATTACGCGATTCCGTGTCTTCCAGAGTGATTTATCGTTATATCGAACGATATCGAGGCCTAGGAAGTGAATCCGTAGCTCCCTTTTATACACAGCGTGTGGAAAAGTTAAATATCGCGATTCCGAGTCCGCCAGAGTGATTTATCCTTATATCGAACGATATCGAGGGCTATGGAAGTGAATCCTTAGCTTCCTTCGATACACAGCGTGTGGAAAAGGTAAATATCGCGATTCCGAGTCGCCCAGAGTGATTTATCGTTATATCGAACGATATCGAGGGCTAGGAAGTGAATCCTTAGCTGCCTTCGATACACAGCGTGTGGAAAAGGTAAATATCGCAATTCCGAGTCCGCCAGAGTGATATATCGTTATATCGAACGATATCGAGGGCTAGGAAGTGAATCCTTAGCTCCCTTCGATACACAGCGTGTGGAAACGGTAAATATCGCAATTCCGAGTCCGCCAGAGTGATTTATCGTTATATCGAACGATATCGAGTGCTAGGAAGTGAATCCTTAGCTCCCTTCGATACACAGCGTTTGAAAAAGGTAAATATCGCGATTCCGAGTCCGCCAGAGTGATTTATCCTTATATCGAACGATATCGAGGCCTAGGAAGTGAATCCTTAGCTTCCTTCGATACACAGCGCGTGGAAAAGGTAAATATCGTGATTCCGAGTCCGCCAGAGTGATTTACCCTTATATCGAACGATATCGAGGCCTAGGAAATGAATCCTTAACTCCCTTCGATATTCAGCGCGTGGAAAAGGTAAATATCGCGATTCCGAGTCCGCCAGAGTGATTTATCGTTATATCGAACGATATCGAGGGCTAGGAAGTGAATCCTTAGCTCCCTTCGATACACAGCGTGTGGAAAAGGTAAATATCGCGATTCCGAGTCGCCCAGAGTGATTTATCGTTATATCGAAGGATATCGAGGGCTAGGAAGTGAATCCTTAGCTTCCTTCGATACACAGCGTGTGGAAAAGGTAAATATCGCGATTCCGAGTCGCCCAGAGTGATTTATCGTTATATCGAACGATATCGAGGCCTAGGAAGTGAATCCTTAGCTGCCTTCGATACACAGCGTGTGGAAAAGGTAAATATCGCAATTCCGAGTCCGCCAGAGTGATATATCGTTATATCGAACGATATCGAGGGCTAGGAAGTGAATCCTTAGCTCCCTTCGATACACAGCGTGTGGAAACGGTAAATATCGCAATTCCGAGTCCGCCAGAGTGATTTATCCTTATATCGAACGATATCGAGGGCTAGGAAGTGAATTCTTAGCCGCCTTCGATACACAGCGTGTGGAAAAGGTAAATATCGCAATTCCGAGTCCGCCAGAGTGATTTATCGTTATATCGAACGATATCGAGGGCTAGGAAGTGAATTCTTAGCCGCCTTCGATACACAGCGTGTGGAAAAGGTAAATATCGCAATTCCGAGTCCGCCAGAGTGATTTATCGTTATATCGAACGATATCGAGGGCTAGGAAGTGAATCCTTAGCTCCCTTCGATACACAGCGTGTGGAAAAGGTAAATATCGCGATTCCGAGTCGCCCAGAGTGATTTATCGTTATATCGAAGGATATCGAGGGCTAGGAAGTGAATCCTTAGCTTCCTTCGATACACAGCGTGTGGAAAAGGTAAATATCGCGATTCCGAGTCGCCCAGAGTGATTTATCGTTATATCGAACGATATCGAGGCCTAGGAAGTGAATCCTTAGCTGCCTTCGATACACAGCGTGTGGAAAAGGTAAATATCGCAATTCCGAGTCCGCCAGAGTGATATATCGTTATATCGAACGATATCGAGGGCTAGGAAGTGAATCCTTAGCTCCCTTCGATACACAGCGTGTGGAAACGGTAAATATCGCAATTCCGAGTCCGCCAGAGTGATTTATCGTTATATCGAACGATATCGAGTGCTAGGAAGTGAATCCTTAGCTCCCTTCGATACACAGCGTGTGAAAAAGGTAAATATCGCGATTCCGAGTCCGCCAGAGTGATTTATCCTTATATCGAACGATATCGAGGCCTAGGAAGTGAATCCTTAGCTTCCTTCGATACACAGCGCGTGGAAAAGGTAAATATCGTGATTCCGAGTCCGCCAGAGTGATTTACCCTTATATCGAACGATATCGAGGCCTAGGAAATGAATCCTTAACTCCCTTCGATATTCAGCGCGTGGAAAAGGTAAATTACGCGATTCCGTGTCTTCCAGAGTGATTTATCGTTATATCGAACGATATCGAGGCCTAGGAAGTGAATCCGTAGCTCCCTTTTATACACAGCGTGTGGAAAAGTTAAATATCGCGATTCCGAGTCCGCCAGAGTGATTTATCCTTATATCGAACGATATCGAGGGCTATGGAAGTGAATCCTTAGCTTCCTTCGATACACAGCGTGTGGAAAAGGTAAATATCGCGATTCCGCGTCTCCCAGAGTGATTTATAGTTATATCGAACGATATCGAGGGCTAGGAAGTGAATTCTTAGCTGCCTTCGACACACAGCGTGTGGAAAAGTTAAATATCTCAATTCCGAGTCCGCCAGAGTGATTTATCCCTATATCGAACGATATCGAGGCCTAGGAAGTGAATCCTTACCTCCCTTCGATACACAGCGTGTGGAAAAGGTGAATATTGCGATTCCGCGTCTCCCAGTGTGATTTATCGTTATATCGAACGATATCGAGGGCTAGGAAGTGAATACTTAGCTTCCTTCGATACACAATGTGTGGAAAAGGTAAATATCGCGATTCCGAGTCCGCCAGAGTGATTTATCCTTATATCGAACGATATCGAGGCCTAGGAAGTGAATCCTTAGCTTCCTTCGATACACAGCGTGTGGAAAAGGTGAATATCGCGATTCCGCGTCTCCCAGAGTGATTTATAGTTATATCGAACGATATCGAGGGCTAGGAAGTGAATTCTTAGCTGCCTTCGACACACAGCGTGTGGAAAAGTTAAATATCTCAATTCCGAGTCCGCCAGAGTGATTTATCGTTATATCGAACGATATCGAGGGTTAGGAAGTGAATCCTTAGCTCCCTTCGATACACAGCGTGTGGAAAAGGTAAATATCGCGATTCCGAGTCCGCCAGAGTGATTTATCCCTATATCGAACGATATCGAGGCCTAGGAAGTGAATCCTTAGCTCGCTTCGATATTCAGCGTGTGGAAAAGGTAAATATCGCGATTCCGAGTCCGCAAGAGTGATTTATCGTTATATCGAACGATATCGAGGCCTAGGAAGTGAATCCTTAGCTTCCTTCGATACACAGCGTGTGGAAAAGGTGAATATCGCGATTCCGAGTCCGCCAGAGTGATTTATCCTTATATCGAACGATATCGAGGCCTAGGAAGTGAATCCTTAGCTCCCTTCGATACACAGCGTGTGGAAAAGGTATATATCGCGATTCCGAGTCCGCCAGAGTGATTTATCCTTATATGGAACGATATCGAGGGCTAGGAAGTGAATGCTTAGCTGTCTTCGATACACAGCGTGTGGAAAAGGTAAATATCGCGATTCCGAGTCCGCCAGAGTGATTTATCCTTATATCGAACGTATCGAGGGCTAGGAAGTGAATCCTTAGCTTCCTTCGATACACAGCGTGTGGAAAAGTTAAATATCTCAATTCCGAGTCCGCCAGAGTGATTTATCCCTATATCGAACGATATCGAGGCCTAGGAAGTGAATCCTTACCTCCCTTCGATACACAGCGTGTGGAAAAGGTGAATATTGCGATTCCGCGTCTCCCAGTGTGATTTATCGTTATATCGAACGATATCGAGGGCTAGGAAGTGAATACTTAGCTTCCTTCGATACACAATGTGTGGAAAAGGTAAATATCGCGATTCCGAGTCCGCCAGAGTGATTTATCCTTATATCGAACGATATCGAGGCCTAGGAAGTGAATCCTTAGCTTCCTTCGATACACAGCGTGTGGAAAAGGTGAATATCGCGATTCCGCGTCTCCCAGAGTGATTTATAGTTATATCGAACGATATCGAGTGCTAGGAAGTGAATTCTTAGCTGCCTTCGACACACAGCGTGTGCAAAAGTTAAATATCTCAATTCCGAGTCCGCCAGAGTGATTTATCCCTATATCGAACGATATCGAGGCCTAGGAAGTGAATCCTTACCTCCCTTCGATACACAGCGTGTGGAAAAGGTGAATATTGCGATTCTTCGTCTCCCAGTGTGATTTATCGTTATATCGAACGATATCGAGGGCTAGGAAGTGAATACTTAGCTTCCTTCGATACACAATGTGTGGAAAAGGTAAATATCGCGATTCCGAGTCCGCCAGAGTGATTTATCCTTATATCGAACGATATCGAGGCCTAGGAAGTGAATCCTTAGCTTCCTTCGATACACAGCGTGTGGAAAAGGTGAATATCGCGATTCCGCGTCTCCCAGAGTGATTTATAGTTATATCGAACGATATCGAGGGCTAGGAAGTGAATTCTTAGCTGCCTTCGACACACAGCGTGTGGAAAAGTTAAATATCTCAATTCCGAGTCCGCCAGAGTGATTTATCGTTATATCGAACGATATCGAGGGCTAGGAAGTGAATCCTTAGCTCCCTTCGATACACAGCGTGTGGAAAAGGTAAATATCGCGATTCCGAGTCCGCCAGAGTGATTTATCCCTATATCGAACGATATCGAGGCCTAGGAAGTGAATCCTTAGCTCGCTTCGATATTCAGCGTGTGGAAAAGGTAAATATCGCGATTCCGAGTCCGCCAGAGTGATTTATCCTTATATCGAACGTATCGAGGGCTAGGAAGTGAATCCTTAGCTTCCTTCGATACACAGCGTGTGGAAAAGGTGAATATCGCGATTCCGCGTCTCCCAGAGTGATTTATAGTTATATGGAACGATATCGAGGGCTATTAAGTGAATCCTTAGCTGCCTTCGATTCACAGCGTGTGGAAAAGGTAAATAACGCGATTCCGAGTCGCCCAGAGTGATTTATCGTTATATCGAACGATATCGAGGGCTAGGAAGTGAATCCTTAGCTGCCTTCGATACACAGCGTGTGGAAAAGGTAAATATCGCGATTCCGAGTCGCCCAGAGTGATTTATCGTTATATCGAACGATATCGAGGGCTAGGAAGTGAATCCTTAGCTGCCTTCGATACACAGCGTGTGGAAAAGGTAAATATCGCGATTCCGAGTCGCCCAGAGTGATTTATCGTTATATCGAACGATATCGAGGGCTAGGAAGTGAATCCTTAGCTGCCTTCGATACACAGCGTGTGGAAAAGGTAAATATCGCAATTCCGAGTCCGCCAGAGTGATATATCGTTATATCGAACGATATCGAGGGCTAGGAAGTGAATCCTTAGCTCCCTTCGATACACAGCGTGTGGAAACGGTAAATATCGCGATTCCGAGTCCGCCAGAGTGATTTATCCTTATATCGAACGATATCGAGGGCTAGGAAGTGAATCCTTAGCTTCCTTCGATACACAGCGTGTGGAAAAGGTGAATATAACGATTACGCGTCTCCCAGAGTGATTTATAGTTATATCGAACGATATCGAGGGCTAGGAAGTGAATCCTTAGCTGCCTTCGATACACAGCGTGTGGAAAAGGTAAATATCGCAATGCCGAGTCCCCCAGAGTGATTTATCCCTATATCGAACGATATCGAGGCCTAGGAAGTGAATCCTTAGCTCGCTTCGATATTCAGCGTGTGGAAAAGGTAAATATCGCGATTCCGAGTCCGCCAGAGTGATTTATCCTTATATCGAACGTATCGAGGGCTAGGAAGTGAATCCTTAGCTTCCTTCGATACACAGCGCGTGGAAAAGGTAAATATCGTGATTCCGAGTCCGCCAGAGTGATTTACCCTTATATCGAACGATATCGAGGCCTAGGAAATGAATCCTTAACTCCCTTCGATATTCAGCGCGTGGAAAAGGTAAATTACGCGATTCCGTGTCTTCCAGAGTGATTTATCGTTATATCGAACGATATCGAGGCCTAGGAAGTGAATCCGTAGCTCCCTTTTATACACAGCGTGTGGAAAAGTTAAATATCGCGATTCCGAGTCCGCCAGAGTGATTTATCCTTATATCGAACGATATCGAGGGCTATGGAAGTGAATCCTTAGCTTCCTTCGATACACAGCGTGTGGAAAAGGTAAATATCGCGATTCCGAGTCGCCCAGAGTGATTTATCGTTATATCGAACGATATCGAGGGCTAGGAAGTGAATCCTTAGCTGCCTTCGATACACAGCGTGTGGAAAAGGTAAATATCGCAATTCCGAGTCCGCCAGAGTGATTTAAAGTTATATCGAACGATATCGAGTGCTAGGAAGTGAATCCTTAGCTCCCTTCGATACACAGCGTTTGAAAAAGGTAAATATCGCGATTCCGAGTCCGCCAGAGTGATTTATCCTTATATCGAACGATATCGAGGCCTAGGAAGTGAATCCTTAGCTTCCTTCGATACACAGCGCGTGGAAAAGGTAAATATCGTGATTCCGAGTCCGCCAGAGTGATTTACCCTTATATCGAACGATATCGAGGCCTAGGAAATGAATCCTTAACTCCCTTCGATATTCAGCGCGTGGAAAAGGTAAATATCGCGATTCCGAGTCCGCCAGAGTGATTTATCCTTATATCGAACGATATCGAGGCCTAGGAAGTGAATCCTTAGCTCCCTTCGATACACAGCGTGTGGAAAAGGTAAATATCGCGATTCCGAGTCCGCCAGAGTGATTTATCCTTATATGGAACGATATCGAGGGCTAGGAAGTGAATGCTTAGCTGTCTTCGATACACAGCGTGTGGTAAAGGTAAATATCGCGATTCCGAGTCCGCCAGAGTGATTTATCCTTATATCGAACGTATCGAGGGCTAGGAAGTGAATCCTTAGCTTCCTTCGATACACAGCGTGTGGAAAAGGTGAATATCGCGATTCCGCGTCTCCCAGAGTGATTTATAGTTATATCGAACGATATCGAGGGCTAGGAAGTGAATTCTTAGCTGCCTTCGATACACAGCGTGTGGAAAAGGTGAATATCGCGATTCCGCGTCTCCCAGAGTGATTTATAGTTATATCGAACGATATCGAGGGCTAGGAAGTGAATTCTTAGCTGCCTTCGATATTCAGCGCGTGGAAAAGGTAAATATCGCGATTCCGAGTCCGCCAGAGTGATTTATCCTTATATCGAACGATATCGAGGCCTAGGAAGTGAATCCTTAGCTCCCTTCGATACACAGCGTGTGGAAAAGGTAAATATCGCAATTCCGAGTCCGCCAGAGTGATTTAAAGTTATATCGAACGATATCGAGTGCTAGGAAGTGAATCCTTAGCTCCCTTCGATACACAGCGTTTGAAAAAGGTAAATATCGCGATTCCGAGTCCGCCAGAGTGATTTATCCTTATATCGAACGATATCGAGGCCTAGGAAGTGAATCCTTAGCTTCCTTCGATACACAGCGCGTGGAAAAGGTAAATATCGTGATTCCGAGTCCGCCAGAGTGATTTACCCTTATATCGAACGATATCGAGGCCTAGGAAATGAATCCTTAACTCCCTTCGATATTCAGCGCGTGGAAAAGGTAAATATCGCGATTCCGAGTCCGCCAGAGTGATTTATCCTTATATCGAACGATATCGAGGCCTAGGAAGTGAATCCTTAGCTCCCTTCGATACACAGCGTGTGGAAAAGGTAAATATCGCGATTCCGAGTCCGCCAGAGTGATTTATCCTTATATGGAACGATATCGAGGGCTAGGAAGTGAATGCTTAGCTGTCTTCGATACACAGCGTGTGGAAAAGGTAAATATCGCGATTCCGAGTCCGCCAGAGTGATTTATCCTTATATCGAACGTATCGAGGGCTAGGAAGTGAATCCTTAGCTTCCTTCGATACACAGCGTGTGGAAAAGGTGAATATCGCGATTCCGCGTCTCCCAGAGTGATTTATAGTTATATCGAACGATATCGAGGGCTAGGAAGTGAATTCTTAGCTGCCTTCGACACACAGCGTGTGGAAAAGTTAAATATCTCAATTCCGAGTCCGCCAGAGTGATTTATCCCTATATCGAACGATATCGAGGCCTAGGAAGTGAATCCTTACCTCCCTTCGATACACAGCGTGTGGAAAAGGTGAATATTGCGATTCCGCGTCTCCCAGTGTGATTTATCGTTATATCGAACGATATCGAGGGCTAGGAAGTGAATACTTAGCTTCCTTCGATACACAATGTGTGGAAAAGGTAAATATCGCGATTCCGAGTCCGCCAGAGTGATTTAAAGTTATATCGAACGATATCGAGTGCTAGGAAGTGAATCCTTAGCTCCCTTCGATACACAGCGTTTGAAAAAGGTAAATATCGCGATTCCGAGTCCGCCAGAGTGATTTATCCTTATATCGAACGATATCGAGGCCTAGGAAGTGAATCCTTAGCTTCCTTCGATACACAGCGCGTGGAAAAGGTAAATATCGTGATTCCGAGTCCGCCAGAGTGATTTACCCTTATATCGAACGATATCGAGGCCTAGGAAATGAATCCTTAACTCCCTTCGATATTCAGCGCGTGGAAAAGGTAAATATCGCGATTCCGAGTCCGCCAGAGTGATTTATCCTTATATCGAACGATATCGAGGCCTAGGAAGTGAATCCTTAGCTCCCTTCGATACACAGCGTGTGGAAAAGGTAAATATCGCGATTCCGAGTCCGCCAGAGTGATTTATCCTTATATGGAACGATATCGAGGGCTAGGAAGTGAATGCTTAGCTGTCTTCGATACACAGCGTGTGGAAAAGGTAAATATCGCGATTCCGAGTCCGCCAGAGTGATTTATCCTTATATCGAACGTATCGAGGGCTAGGAAGTGAATCCTTAGCTTCCTTCGATACACAGCGTGTGGAAAAGGTGAATATCGCGATTCCGCGTCTCCCAGAGTGATTTATAGTTATATCGAACGATATCGAGGGCTAGGAAGTGAATTCTTAGCTGCCTTCGATACACAGCGTGTGGAAAAGGTGAATATCGCGATTCCGCGTCTCCCAGAGTGATTTATAGTTATATCGAACGATATCGAGGGCTAGGAAGTGAATTCTTAGCTGCCTTCGATATTCAGCGCGTGGAAAAGGTAAATATCGCGATTCCGAGTCCGCCAGAGTGATTTATCCTTATATCGAACGATATCGAGGCCTAGGAAGTGAATCCTTAGCTCCCTTCGATACACAGCGTGTGGAAAAGGTAAATATCGCAATTCCGAGTCCGCCAGAGTGATTTAAAGTTATATCGAACGATATCGAGTGCTAGGAAGTGAATCCTTAGCTCCCTTCGATACACAGCGTTTGAAAAAGGTAAATATCGCGATTCCGAGTCCGCCAGAGTGATTTATCCTTATATCGAACGATATCGAGGCCTAGGAAGTGAATCCTTAGCTTCCTTCGATACACAGCGCGTGGAAAAGGTAAATATCGTGATTCCGAGTCCGCCAGAGTGATTTACCCTTATATCGAACGATATCGAGGCCTAGGAAATGAATCCTTAACTCCCTTCGATATTCAGCGCGTGGAAAAGGTAAATATCGCGATTCCGAGTCCGCCAGAGTGATTTATCCTTATATCGAACGATATCGAGGCCTAGGAAGTGAATCCTTAGCTCCCTTCGATACACAGCGTGTGGAAAAGGTAAATATCGCGATTCCGAGTCCGCCAGAGTGATTTATCCTTATATCGAACGTATCGAGGGCTAGGAAGTGAATCCTTAGCTTCCTTCGATACACAGCGTGTGGAAAAGGTGAATATCGCGATTCCGCGTCTCCCAGAGTGATTTATAGTTATATCGAACGATATCGAGGGCTAGGAAGTGAATTCTTAGCTGCCTTCGACACACAGCGTGTGGAAAAGTTAAATATCTCAATTCCGAGTCCGCCAGAGTGATTTATCCCTATATCGAACGATATCGAGGCCTAGGAAGTGAATCCTTACCTCCCTTCGATACACAGCGTGTGGAAAAGGTGAATATTGCGATTCCGCGTCTCCCAGTGTGATTTATCGTTATATCGAACGATATCGAGGGCTAGGAAGTGAATACTTAGCTTCCTTCGATACACAATGTGTGGAAAAGGTAAATATCGCGATTCCGAGTCCGCCAGAGTGATTTATCCTTATATCGAACGATATCGAGGCCTAGGAAGTGAATCCTTAGCTTCCTTCGATACACAGCGTGTGGAAAAGGTGAATATCGCGATTCCGCGTCTCCCAGAGTGATTTATAGTTATATCGAACGATATCGAGGGCTAGGAAGTGAATTCTTAGCTGCCTTCGACACACAGCGTGTGGAAAAGTTAAATATCTCAATTCCGAGTCCGCCAGAGTGATTTATCGTTATATCGAACGATATCGAGGGCTAGGAAGTGAATCCTTAGCTCCCTTCGATACACAGCGTGTGGAAAAGGTAAATATCGCGATTCCGAGTCCGCCAGAGTGATTTATCCTTATATCGAACGATATCGAGGCCTAGGAAGTGAATCCTTAGCTTCCTTCGATACACAGCGTGTGGAAAAGGTGAATATCGCGATTCCGCGTCTCCCAGAGTGATTTATAGTTATATCGAACGATATCGAGGGCCAGGAAGTGAATTCTTAGCTGCCTTCGACACACAGCGTGTGGAAAAGTTAAATATCTCAATTCCGAGTCCGCCAGAGTGATTTATCGTTATATCGAACGATATCGAGGGCTAGGAAGTGAATCCTTAGCTCCCTTCGATACACAGCGTGTGGAAAAGGTAAATATCGCGATTCCGAGTCCGCCAGAGTGATTTATCCCTATATCGAACGATATCGAGGCCTAGGAAGTGAATCCTTAGCTCGCTTCGATATTCAGCGTGTGGAAAAGGTAAATATCGCGATTCCGAGTCCGCCAGAGTGATTTATCCTTATATCGAACGTATCGAGGGCTAGGAAGTGAATCCTTAGCTTCCTTCGATACACAGCGTGTGGAAAAGGTGAATATCGCGATTCCGCGTCTCCCAGAGTGATTTATAGTTATATGGAACGATATCGAGGGCTATTAAGTGAATCCTTAGCTGCCTTCGATTCACATCGTGTGGAAAAGGTAAATAACGCGATTCCGAGTCGCCCAGAGTGATTTATCGTTATATCGAACGATATCGAGGGCTAGGAAGTGAATCCTTAGCTGCCTTCGATACACAGCGTGTGGAAAAGGTAAATATCGCGATTCCGAGTCGCCCAGAGTGATTTATCGTTATATCGAACGATATCGAGGGCTAGGAAGTGAATCCTTAGCTGCCTTCGATACACAGCGTGTGGAAAAGGTAAATATCGCGATTCCGAGTCGCCCAGAGTGATTTATCGTTATATCGAACGATATCGAGGGCTAGGAAGTGAATCCTTAGCTGCCTTCGATACACAGCGTGTGGAAAAGGTAAATATCGCAATTCCGAGTCCGCCAGAGTGATATATCGTTATATCGAACGATATCGAGGGCTAGGAAGTGAATCCTTAGCTCCCTTCGATACACAGCGTGTGGAAACGGTAAATATCGCAATTCCGAGTCCGCCAGAGTGATTTATCGTTATATCGAACGATATCGAGTGCTAGGAAGTGAATCCTTAGCTCCCTTCGATACACAGCGTGTGAAAAAGGTAAATATCGCGATTCCGAGTCCGCCAGAGTGATTTATCCTTATATCGAACGATATCGAGGCCTAGGAAGTGAATCCTTAGCTTCCTTCGATACACAGCGCGTGGAAAAGGTAAATATCGTGATTCCGAGTCCGCCAGAGTGATTTACCCTTATATCGAACGATATCGAGGCCTAGGAAATGAATCCTTAACTCCCTTCGATATTCAGCGCGTGGAAAAGGTAAATTACGCGATTCCGAGTCTTCCAGAGTGATTTATCGTTATATCGAACGATATCGAGGCCTAGGAAGTGAATCCGTAGCTCCCTTTTATACACAGCGTGTGGAAAAGTTAAATATCGCGATTCCGAGTCCGCTAGAGTGATTTATCCTTATATCGAACGATATCGAGGGCTAGGAAGTGAATCCTTAGCTTCCTTCGATACACAGCGTGTGGAAAAGGTGAATATAACGATTACGCGTCTCCCAGAGTGATTTATAGTTATATCGAACGATATCGAGGGCTAGGAAGTGAATCCTTAGCTGCCTTCGATACACAGCGTGTGGAAAAGGTAAATATCGCAATGCCGAGTCCGCCAGAGTGATTTATCGTTATATCGAACGATATCGAGGGCTAGGAAGTGAATCCTTAGCTCCCTTCGATACACAGCGTGTGGAAAAGGTAAATATCGCAATTCCGAGTCCGCCAGAGTGATTTAACGTTATATCGAACGATATCGAAGGCTAGGATGTGAATCCTTAGCTCCCTTCGATACACAGCGTGTGGAAAAGGTGAATATAACGATTACGCGTCTCCCAGAGTGATTTATAGTTATATCGAACGATATCGAGGGCTAGGAAGTGAATCCTTAGCTGCCTTCGATACACAGCGTGTGGAAAAGGTAAATATCGCAATGCCGAGTCCGCCAGAGTGATTTATCGTTATATCGAACGATATCGAGGGCTAGGAAGTGAATCCTTAGCTCCCTTCGATACACAACGTGTGGAAAAGGTAAATATCGCGATTCCGAGTCGCCAAGAGTGATTTATCGTTATATCGAAGGATATCGAGGGCTAGGAAGTGAATACTTAGCATCCTTCGATACACAATGTGTGGAAAAGGTAAATATCGCGATTCCGTGTCCGCCAGAGTGATTTATCCTTATATCGAACGATATCGAGGCCTAGGAAGTGAATCCTTAGCTCCCTTCGATACACAGCGTGTGGAAAAGGTAAATATCGCGATTCCTAGTCCGCCAGAGTGATTTATCCTTATATCGAACGATATCGAGGCCTAGGAAGTGAATCCTTAGCTCCCTTCGATACACAGCGTGTGGAAAAGGTAAATATCGCGATTCCGAGTCCGCCAGAGTGATTTATCCTTATATGGAACGATATCGAGGGCTAGGAAGTGAATCCTTAGCTTCCTTCGATACACAGCGTGTGGAAAAGGTGAATATCGCGATTCCGCGTCTCCCAGAGTGATTTATAGTTATATCGAACGATATTGAGGGCTAGGAAGTGAATTCTTAGCTGCCTTCGACACACAGCGTGTGGAAAAGTTAAATATCTCAATTCCGAGTCCGCCAGAGTGATTTATCGTTATATCGAACGATATCGAGGGCTAGGAAGTGAATCCTTAGCTCCCTTCGATACACAGCGTGTGGAAAAGGTAAATATCGCGATTCCGAGTCTGCCAGAGTGATTTATCCTTATATCGAACGATATCGACGGCTAGGAAGTGAATCCTTAGCTCCCTTCGATACACAGCGTTTGGAAAAGGCAAATATCGCGATTCCTAGTCCGCCAGAGTGATTTATCCTTATATCGAACGATATCGAGGCCTAGGAAGTGAATCCTTAGCTCCCTTCGATACACAGCGTGTGGAAAAGGTAAATATCGCGATTCCGAGTCCGCCAGAGTGATTTATCCTTATATGGAACGATATCGAGGGCTAGGAAGTGAATCCTTAGCTTCCTTCGATACACAGCGTGTGGAAAAGGTGAATATCGCGATTCCGCGTCTCCCAGAGTGATTTATAGTTATATCGAACGATATTGAGGGCTAGGAAGTGAATTCTTAGCTGCCTTCGACACACAGCGTGTGGAAAAGTTAAATATCTCAATTCCGAGTCCGCCAGAGTGATTTATCGTTATATCGAACGATATCGAGGGCTAGGAAGTGAATTCTTAGCTCCCTTCGATACACAGCGTGTGGAAAAGGTAAATATCGCGATTCCGAGTCTGCCAGAGTGATTTATCCTTATATCGAACGATATCGACGGCTAGGAAGTGAATTCTTAGCTGCCTTCGATACACAGCGTGTGGAAAAGGTAAATATCGCAATTCCGAGTCCGCCAGAGTGATTTATCCTTATATCGAACGATATCGAGGGCTAGGAAGTGAATCCATAGCTTCCTTCGATACACAGCGTGTGGAAAAGGTAACTTACGCGATTCCGAGTCTCCCAGACTAATTTATTGTTATATCGAACGATATCGAGGCCTAGGAAGTGAATCCTTAGCTCCCTTCGATACACAGCGTTTGGAAAAGGCAAATATCGCGATTCCTAGTCCGCCAGAGTGATTTATCCTTATATCGAACGATATCGAGGCCTAGGAAGTGAATCCTTAGCTCCCTTCGATACACAGCGTGTGGAAAAGGTAAATATCGCGATTCCGAGTCCGCCAGAGTGATTTATCCTTATATGGAACGATATCGAGGGATAGGAAGTGAATCCTTAGCTTCCTTCGATACACAGCGAGTGGAAAAGGTGACTATCGCGATTCCGCGTCTCCCAGAGTGATTTATAGTTATATCGAACGATATAAAGGGCTAGGAAGTGAATTCTTAGCTGCCTTCGACACACAACGTGTGGAAAAGTTAAATATCTCAATTCCGAGTCCGCCAGAGTGATTTATCGTTATATCGAACGATATCGAGGGCTAGGAAGTGAATCCTTAGCTCCCTTCGATACACAGCGTGTGGAAAAGGTAAATATCGCGATTCCGAGTCCGCCAGAGTGATTTATCCTTATATGGAACGATATCGAGGGATAGGAAGTGAATCCTTAGCTTCCTTCGATACACAGCGTGTGGAAAAGGTGACTATCGCGATTCCGCGTCTCCCAGAGTGATTTATAGTTATATCGAACGATATCGAGGGCTAGGAAGTGAATTCTTAGCTGCCTTCGACACACAGCGTGTGGAAAAGTTAAATATCTCAATTCCGAGTCCGCCAGAGTGATTTATCGTTATATCGAAAGATATCGAGGGCTAGGAAGTGAATCCTTAGCTCCCTTCGATACACAGCGTGTGGAAAAGGTAAATATCGCGATTCCGAGTCCGCCAGAGTGATTTATCCTTATATGGAACGATATCGAGGTCTAGGAAGTGAATCCTTAGCTCCCTTCGATATTCAGCGTGTGGAAAAGGTAAATATCGCGATTCCGATTCTCCCAGAGTGATTTATCGTTATATCGAACGATATCGAGGGCTAGGAAGTGAATCCTTAGCTGCCTTCGATACACAGCGTGTGGAAAAGGTAAATATCGCAATTCCGAGTCCGCCAGAGTGATATATCGTAATATCGAAGGATATCGAGGGCTAGGAAGTGAATACTTAGCTTCCTTCGATACACAATGTGTGGAAAAGGTAAATATCGCGATTCCGAGTCTGCCAGAGTGATTTATCCTTATATCGAACGATATCGACGGCTAGGAAGTGAATTCTTAGCTGCCTTCGATACACAGCGTGTGGAAAAGGTAAATATCGCAATTCCGAGTCCGCCAGAGTGATTTATCCTTATATCGAACGATATCGAGGGCTAGGAAGTGAATCCATAGCTTCCTTCGATACACAGCGTGTGGAAAAGGTAACTTACGCGATTCCGAGTCTCCCAGACTAATTTATTGTTATATCGAACGATATCGAGGCCTAGGAAGTGAATCCTTAGCTCCCTTCGATACACAGCGTTTGGAAAAGGCAAATATCGCGATTCCTAGTCCGCCAGAGTGATTTATCCTTATATCGAACGATATCGAGGCCTAGGAAGTGAATCCTTAGCTCCCTTCGATACACAGCGTGTGGAAAAGGTAAATATCGCGATTCCGAGTCCGCCAGAGTGATTTATCCTTATATGGAACGATATCGAGGGATAGGAAGTGAATCCTTAGCTTCCTTCGATACACAGCGTGTGGAAAAGGTGACTATCGCGATTCCGCGTCTCCCAGAGTGATTTATAGTTATATCGAACGATATAAAGGGCTAGGAAGTGAATTCTTAGCTGCCTTCGACACACAACGTGTGGAAAAGTTAAATATCTCAATTCCGAGTCCGCCAGAGTGATTTATCGTTATATCGAACGATATCGAGGGCTAGGAAGTGAATCCTTAGCTCCCTTCGATACACAGCGTGTGGAAAAGGTAAATATCGCGATTCCGAGTCCGCCAGAGTGATTTATCCTTATATGGAACGATATCGAGGGATAGGAAGTGAATCCTTAGCTTCCTTCGATACACAGCGTGTGGAAAAGGTGACTATCGCGATTCCGCGTCTCCCAGAGTGATTTATAGTTATATCGAACGATATCGAGGGCTAGGAAGTGAATTCTTAGCTGCCTTCGACACACAGCGTGTGGAAAAGTTAAATATCTCAATTCCGAGTCCGCCAGAGTGATTTATCGTTATATCGAAAGATATCGAGGGCTAGGAAGTGAATCCTTAGCTCCCTTCGATACACAGCGTGTGGAAAAGGTAAATATCGCGATTCCGAGTCCGCCAGAGTGATTTATCCTTATATGGAACGATATCGAGGGCTAGGAAGTGAATCCTTAGCTCCCTTCGATATTCAGCGTGTGGAAAAGGTAAATATCGCGATTCCGATTCTCCCAGAGTGATTTATCGTTATATCGAACGATATCGAGGGCTAGGAAGTGAATCCTTAGCTGCCTTCGATACACAGCGTGTGGAAAAGGTAAATATCGCAATTCCGAGTCCGCCAGAGTGATATATCGTTATATCGAACGATATCGAGGGCTAGGTAGTGAATCCTTAGCTCCCTTCGATACACAGCGTGTGGAAAAGGTAAATATCGCGATTCCGAGTCCCCCAGAGTGATTTATCCTTATATCGAACGATATCGAGGGCTAGGAAGTGAATTCTTAGCTGCATTCGATACACAGCGTGTGGAAAAGGTAAATATCGCGATTCCGAGTCCGCCAAAGTGATTTATCCTTTTATGGAACGAGATCGAGGACTAGGAAGTGAATCCTTACCTCCCTTCGATACACAGCCTGTGGAAAAGGTAAATATCGCGATTCCTAGTCCGCCAGAGTTATTTATCCTTATATCGAACGATATCGAGGCCTAGGAAGTGAATCCTTAGCTCCCTTCGATACACAGCGTGTGGAAAAGGTAAATATCGCGATTCCGAGTCCGCCAGAGTGATTTATCCTTATATGGAACGATATCGAGGGCTAGGAAGTGAATCCTTAGCTTCCTTCGATAAACAGCGTGTGGAAAAGGTGAATATCGCGATTCCGCGTCTCCCAGAGTGATTTATAGTTATATCGAACGATATCGAGGGCTAGGAAGTGAATTCTTAGCTGCCTTCGACACACAGCGTGTGGAAAAGTTAAATATCTCAATTCCGAGTCCGCCAGAGTGATTTATCGTTATATCGAACGATATCGAGGGCTAGGAAGTGAATCCTTAGCTCCCTTCGATACACAGCGTGTGGAAAAGGTAAATATCGCGATTCCGAGTCCGCCAGAGTGATTTATCCCTATATCGAACGATATCGAGGCCTAGGAAGTGAATCCTTAGCTCGCTTCGATATTCAGCGTGTGGAAAAGGTAAATATCGCGATTCCGAGTCCGCCAGAGTGATTTATCCTTATATCGAACGTATCGAGGGCTAGGAAGTGAATCCTTAGCTTCCTTCGATACACAGCGTGTGGAAAAGGTGAATATCGCGATTCCGCGTCTCCCAGAGTGATTTATAGTTATATGGAACGATATCGAGGGCTATTAAGTGAATCCTTAGCTGCCTTCGATTCACAGCGTGTGGAAAAGGTAAATAACGCGATTCCGAGTCGCCCAGAGTGATTTATCGTTATATCGAACGATATCGAGGGCTAGGAAGTGAATCCTTAGCTGCCTTCGATACACAGCGTGTGGAAAAGGTAAATATCGCGATTCCGAGTCGCCCAGAGTGATTTATCGTTATATCGAACGATATCGAGGGCTAGGAAGTGAATCCTTAGCTGCCTTCGATACACAGCGTGTGGAAAAGGTAAATATCGCGATTCCGAGTCGCCCAGAGTGATTTATCGTTATATCGAACGATATCGAGGGCTAGGAAGTGAATCCTTAGCTGCCTTCGATACACAGCGTGTGGAAAAGGTAAATATCGCAATTCCGAGTCCGCCAGAGTGATATATCGTTATATCGAACGATATCGAGGGCTAGGAAGTGAATCCTTAGCTCCCTTCGATACACAGCGTGTGGAAACGGTAAATATCGCGATTCCGAGTCCGCCAGAGTGATTTATCCTTATATCGAACGATATCGAGGGCTAGGAAGTGAATCCTTAGCTTCCTTCGATACACAGCGTGTGGAAAAGGTGAATATAACGATTACGCGTCTCCCAGAGTGATTTATAGTTATATCGAACGATATCGAGGGCTAGGAAGTGAATCCTTAGCTGCCTTCGATACACAGCGTGTGGAAAAGGTAAATATCGCAATGCCGAGTCCCCCAGAGTGATTTATCCCTATATCGAACGATATCGAGGCCTAGGAAGTGAATCCTTAGCTCGCTTCGATATTCAGCGTGTGGAAAAGGTAAATATCGCGATTCCGAGTCCGCCAGAGTGATTTATCCTTATATCGAACGTATCGAGGGCTAGGAAGTGAATCCTTAGCTTCCTTCGATACACAGCGCGTGGAAAAGGTAAATATCGTGATTCCGAGTCCGCCAGAGTGATTTACCCTTATATCGAACGATATCGAGGCCTAGGAAATGAATCCTTAACTCCCTTCGATATTCAGCGCGTGGAAAAGGTAAATTACGCGATTCCGTGTCTTCCAGAGTGATTTATCGTTATATCGAACGATATCGAGGCCTAGGAAGTGAATCCGTAGCTCCCTTTTATACACAGCGTGTGGAAAAGTTAAATATCGCGATTCCGAGTCCGCCAGAGTGATTTATCCTTATATCGAACGATATCGAGGGCTATGGAAGTGAATCCTTAGCTTCCTTCGATACACAGCGTGTGGAAAAGGTAAATATCGCGATTCCGAGTCGCCCAGAGTGATTTATCGTTATATCGAACGATATCGAGGGCTAGGAAGTGAATCCTTAGCTGCCTTCGATACACAGCGTGTGGAAAAGGTAAATATCGCAATTCCGAGTCGCCAAGAGTGATTTATCGTTATATCGAAGGATATCGAGGGCTAGGAAGTGAATACTTAGCATCCTTCGATACACAATGTGTGGAAAAGGTAAATATCGCGATTCCGTGTCCGCCAGAGTGATTTATCCTTATATCGAACGATATCGAGGCCTAGGAAGTGAATCCTTAGCTCCCTTCGATACACAGCGTGTGGAAAAGGTAAATATCGCGATTCCTAGTCCGCCAGAGTGATTTATCCTTATATCGAACGATATCGAAGGCTAGGATGTGAATCCTTAGCTCCCTTCGATACACAGCGTGTGGAAAAGGTGAATATAACGATTACGCGTCTCCCAGAGTGATTTATAGTTATATCGAACGATATCGAGGGCTAGGAAGTGAATCCTTAGCTGCCTTCGATACACAGCGTGTGGAAAAGGTAAATATCGCAATGCCGAGTCCGCCAGAGTGATTTATCGTTATATCGAACGATATCGAGGGCTAGGAAGTGAATCCTTAGCTCCCTTCGATACACAACGTGTGGAAAAGGTAAATATCGCGATTCCGAGTCGCCAAGAGTGATTTATCGTTATATCGAAGGATATCGAGGGCTAGGAAGTGAATACTTAGCATCCTTCGATACACAATGTGTGGAAAAGGTAAATATCGCGATTCCGTGTCCGCCAGAGTGATTTATCCTTATATCGAACGATATCGAGGCCTAGGAAGTGAATCCTTAGCTCCCTTCGATACACAGCGTGTGGAAAAGGTAAATATCGCGATTCCTAGTCCGCCAGAGTGATTTATCCTTATATCGAACGATATCGAGGCCTAGGAAGTGAATCCTTAGCTCCCTTCGATACACAGCGTGTGGAAAAGGTAAATATCGCGATTCCGAGTCCGCCAGAGTGATTTATCCTTATATGGAACGATATCGAGGGCTAGGAAGTGAATCCTTAGCTTCCTTCGATACACAGCGTGTGGAAAAGGTGAATATCGCGATTCCGCGTCTCCCAGAGTGATTTATAGTTATATCGAACGATATTGAGGGCTAGGAAGTGAATTCTTAGCTGCCTTCGACACACAGCGTGTGGAAAAGTTAAATATCTCAATTCCGAGTCCGCCAGAGTGATTTATCGTTATATCGAACGATATCGAGGGCTAGGAAGTGAATCCTTAGCTCCCTTCGATACACAGCGTGTGGAAAAGGTAAATATCGCGATTCCGAGTCTGCCAGAGTGATTTATCCTTATATCGAACGATATCGACGGCTAGGAAGTGAATCCTTAGCTCCCTTCGATACACAGCGTTTGGAAAAGGCAAATATCGCGATTCCTAGTCCGCCAGAGTGATTTATCCTTATATCGAACGATATCGAGGCCTAGGAAGTGAATCCTTAGCTCCCTTCGATACACAGCGTGTGGAAAAGGTAAATATCGCGATTCCGAGTCCGCCAGAGTGATTTATCCTTATATGGAACGATATCGAGGGCTAGGAAGTGAATCCTTAGCTTCCTTCGATACACAGCGTGTGGAAAAGGTGAATATCGCGATTCCGCGTCTCCCAGAGTGATTTATAGTTATATCGAACGATATTGAGGGCTAGGAAGTGAATTCTTAGCTGCCTTCGACACACAGCGTGTGGAAAAGTTAAATATCTCAATTCCGAGTCCGCCAGAGTGATTTATCGTTATATCGAACGATATCGAGGGCTAGGAAGTGAATTCTTAGCTCCCTTCGATACACAGCGTGTGGAAAAGGTAAATATCGCGATTCCGAGTCTGCCAGAGTGATTTATCCTTATATCGAACGATATCGACGGCTAGGAAGTGAATTCTTAGCTGCCTTCGATACACAGCGTGTGGAAAAGGTAAATATCGCAATTCCGAGTCCGCCAGAGTGATTTATCCTTATATCGAACGATATCGAGGGCTAGGAAGTGAATCCATAGCTTCCTTCGATACACAGCGTGTGGAAAAGGTAACTTACGCGATTCCGAGTCTCCCAGACTAATTTATTGTTATATCGAACGATATCGAGGCCTAGGAAGTGAATCCTTAGCTCCCTTCGATACACAGCGTTTGGAAAAGGCAAATATCGCGATTCCGAGTCCGCCAGAGTGATTTATCCTTATATGGAACGATATCGAGGGATAGGAAGTGAATCCTTAGCTTCCTTCGATACACAGCGAGTGGAAAAGGTGACTATCGCGATTCCGCGTCTCCCAGAGTGATTTATAGTTATATCGAACGATATAAAGGGCTAGGAAGTGAATTCTTAGCTGCCTTCGACACACAACGTGTGGAAAAGTTAAATATCTCAATTCCGAGTCCGCCAGAGTGATTTATCGTTATATCGAACGATATCGAGGGCTAGGAAGTGAATTCTTAGCTGCCTTCGACACACAGCGTGTGGAAAAGTTAAATATCTCAATTCCGAGTCTGCCAGAGTGATTTATCCTTATATCGAACGATATCGACGGCTAGGAAGTGAATTCTTAGCTGCCTTCGATACACAGCGTGTGGAAAAGGTAAATATCGCAATTCCGAGTCCGCCAGAGTGATTTATCCTTATATCGAACGATATCGAGGGCTAGGAAGTGAATTCTTAGCTGCCTTCGATACACAGCGTGTGGAAAAGGTAAATATCGCGATTCCGAGTCCGCCAGAGTGATTTATCCCTATATCGAACGATATCGAGGCCTAGGAAGTGAATCCTTAGCTCGCTTCGATATTCAGCGTGTGGAAAAGGTAAATATCGCGATTCCTAGTCCGCCAGAGTGATTTATCCTTATATCGAACGATATCGAGGCCTAGGAAGTGAATCCTTAGCTCCCTTCGATACACAGCGTGTGGAAAAGGTAAATATCGCGATTCCGAGTCCGCCAGAGTGATTTATCCTTATATGGAACGATATCGAGGGATAGGAAGTGAATCCTTAGCTTCCTTCGATACACAGCGAGTGGAAAAGGTGACTATCGCGATTCCGCGTCTCCCAGAGTGATTTATAGTTATATCGAACGATATAAAGGGCTAGGAAGTGAATTCTTAGCTGCCTTCGACACACAACGTGTGGAAAAGTTAAATATCTCAATTCCGAGTCCGCCAGAGTGATTTATCGTTATATCGAACGATATCGAGGGCTAGGAAGTGAATCCTTAGCTCCCTTCGATACACAGCGTGTGGAAAAGGTAAATATCGCGATTCCGAGTCCGCCAGAGTGATTTATCCTTATATGGAACGATATCGAGGGATAGGAAGTGAATCCTTAGCTTCCTTCGATACACAGCGTGTGGAAAAGGTGACTATCGCGATTCCGCGTCTCCCAGAGTGATTTATAGTTATATCGAACGATATCGAGGGCTAGGAAGTGAATTCTTAGCTGCCTTCGACACACAGCGTGTGGAAAAGTTAAATATCTCAATTCCGAGTCCGCCAGAGTGATTTATCGTTATATCGAAAGATATCGAGGGCTAGGAAGTGAATCCTTAGCTCCCTTCGATACACAGCGTGTGGAAAAGGTAAATATCGCGATTCCGAGTCCGCCAGAGTGATTTATCCTTATATGGAACGATATCGAGGTCTAGGAAGTGAATCCTTAGCTCCCTTCGATATTCAGCGTGTGGAAAAGGTAAATATCGCGATTCCGATTCTCCCAGAGTGATTTATCGTTATATCGAACGATATCGAGGGCTAGGAAGTGAATCCTTAGCTGCCTTCGATACACAGCGTGTGGAAAAGGTAAATATCGCAATTCCGAGTCCGCCAGAGTGATATATCGTAATATCGAAGGATATCGAGGGCTAGGAAGTGAATACTTAGCTTCCTTCGATACACAATGTGTGGAAAAGGTAAATATCGCGATTCCGAGTCTGCCAGAGTGATTTATCCTTATATCGAACGATATCGACGGCTAGGAAGTGAATTCTTAGCTGCCTTCGATACACAGCGTGTGGAAAAGGTAAATATCGCAATTCCGAGTCCGCCAGAGTGATTTATCCTTATATCGAACGATATCGAGGGCTAGGAAGTGAATCCATAGCTTCCTTCGATACACAGCGTGTGGAAAAGGTAACTTACGCGATTCCGAGTCTCCCAGACTAATTTATTGTTATATCGAACGATATCGAGGCCTAGGAAGTGAATCCTTAGCTCCCTTCGATACACAGCGTTTGGAAAAGGCAAATATCGCGATTCCTAGTCCGCCAGAGTGATTTATCCTTATATCGAACGATATCGAGGCCTAGGAAGTGAATCCTTAGCTCCCTTCGATACACAGCGTGTGGAAAAGGTAAATATCGCGATTCCGAGTCCGCCAGAGTGATTTATCCTTATATGGAACGATATCGAGGGATAGGAAGTGAATCCTTAGCTTCCTTCGATACACAGCGTGTGGAAAAGGTGACTATCGCGATTCCGCGTCTCCCAGAGTGATTTATAGTTATATCGAACGATATAAAGGGCTAGGAAGTGAATTCATAGCTGCCTTCGACACACAACGTGTGGAAAAGTTAAATATCTCAATTCCGAGTCCGCCAGAGTGATTTATCGTTATATCGAACGATATCGAGGGCTAGGAAGTGAATCCTTAGCTCCCTTCGATACACAGCGTGTGGAAAAGGTAAATATCGCGATTCCGAGTCCGCCAGAGTGATTTATCCTTATATGGAACGATATCGAGGGATAGGAAGTGAATCCTTAGCTTCCTTCGATACACAGCGTGTGGAAAAGGTGACTATCGCGATTCCGCGTCTCCCAGAGTGATTTATAGTTATATCGAACGATATCGAGGGCTAGGAAGTGAATTCTTAGCTGCCTTCGACACACAGCGTGTGGAAAAGTTAAATATCTCAATTCCGAGTCCGCCAGAGTGATTTATCGTTATATCGAAAGATATCGAGGGCTAGGAAGTGAATCCTTAGCTCCCTTCGATACACAGCGTGTGGAAAAGGTAAATATCGCGATTCCGAGTCCGCCAGAGTGATTTATCCTTATATGGAACGATATCGAGGGCTAGGAAGTGAATCCTTAGCTCCCTTCGATATTCAGCGTGTGGAAAAGGTAAATATCGCGATTCCGATTCTCCCAGAGTGATTTATCGTTATATCGAACGATATCGAGGGCTAGGAAGTGAATCCTTAGCTGCCTTCGATACACAGCGTGTGGAAAAGGTAAATATCGCAATTCCGAGTCCGCCAGAGTGATATATCGTTATATCGAACGATATCGAGGGCTAGGTAGTGAATCCTTAGCTCCCTTCGATACACAGCGTGTGGAAAAGGTAAATATCGCGATTCCGAGTCCCCCAGAGTGATTTATCCTTATATCGAACGATATCGAGGGCTAGGAAGTGAATTCTTAGCTGCATTCGATACACAGCGTGTGGAAAAGGTAAATATCGCGATTCCGAGTCCGCCAAAGTGATTTATCCTTTTATGGAACGAGATCGAGGACTAGGAAGTGAATCCTTACCTCCCTTCGATACACAGCCTGTGGAAAAGGTAAATATCGCGATTCCTAGTCCGCCAGAGTTATTTATCCTTATATCGAACGATATCGAGGCCTAGGAAGTGAATCCTTAGCTCCCTTCGATACACAGCGTGTGGAAAAGGTAAATATCGCGATTCCGAGTCCGCCAGAGTGATTTATCCTTATATGGAACGATATCGAGGGCTAGGAAGTGAATCCTTAGCTTCCTTCGATAAACAGCGTGTGGAAAAGGTGAATATCGCGATTCCGCGTCTCCCAGAGTGATTTATAGTTATATCGAACGATATCGAGGGCTAGGAAGTGAATTCTTAGCTGCCTTCGACACACAGCGTGTGGAAAAGTTAAATATCTCAATTCCGAGTCCGCCAGAGTGATTTATCGTTATATCGAACGATATCGAGGGCTAGGAAGTGAATCCTTAGCTCCCTTCGATACACAGCGTGTGGAAAAGGTAAATATCGCGATTCCGAGTCCGCCAGAGTGATTTATCCCTATATCGAACGATATCGAGGCCTAGGAAGTGAATCCTTAGCTCGCTTCGATATTCAGCGTGTGGAAAAGGTAAATATCGCGATTCCGAGTCCGCCAGAGTGATTTATCCTTATATCGAACGTATCGAGGGCTAGGAAGTGAATCCTTAGCTTCCTTCGATACACAGCGTGTGGAAAAGGTGAATATCGCGATTCCGCGTCTCCCAGAGTGATTTATAGTTATATGGAACGATATCGAGGGCTATTAAGTGAATCCTTAGCTGCCTTCGATTCACAGCGTGTGGAAAAGGTAAATAACGCGATTCCGAGTCGCCCAGAGTGATTTATCGTTATATCGAACGATATCGAGGGCTAGGAAGTGAATCCTTAGCTGCCTTCGATACACAGCGTGTGGAAAAGGTAAATATCGCGATTCCGAGTCGCCCAGAGTGATTTATCGTTATATCGAACGATATCGAGGGCTAGGAAGTGAATCCTTAGCTGCCTTCGATACACAGCGAGTGGAAAAGGTAAATATCGCGATTCCGAGTCGCCCAGAGTGATTTATCGTTATATCGAACGATATCGAGGGCTAGGAAGTGAATCCTTAGCTGCCTTCGATACACAGCGTGTGGAAAAGGTAAATATCGCAATTCCGAGTCCGCCAGAGTGATATATCGTTATATCGAACGATATCGAGGGCTAGGAAGTGAATCCTTAGCTCCCTTCGATACACAGCGTGTGGAAACGGTAAATATCGCGATTCCGAGTCCGCCAGAGTGATTTATCCTTATATCGAACGATATCGAGGGCTAGGAAGTGAATCCTTAGCTTCCTTCGATACACAGCGTGTGGAAAAGGTGAATATAACGATTACGCGTCTCCCAGAGTGATTTATAGTTATATCGAACGATATCGAGGGCTAGGAAGTGAATCCTTAGCTGCCTTCGATACACAGCGTGTGGAAAAGGTAAATATCGCAATGCCGAGTCCCCCAGAGTGATTTATCCCTATATCGAACGATATCGAGGCCTAGGAAGTGAATCCTTAGCTCGCTTCGATATTCAGCGTGTGGAAAAGGTAAATATCGCGATTCCGAGTCCGCCAGAGTGATTTATCCTTATATCGAACGTATCGAGGGCTAGGAAGTGAATCCTTAGCTTCCTTCGATACACAGCGCGTGGAAAAGGTAAATATCGTGATTCCGAGTCCGCCAGAGTGATTTACCCTTATATCGAACGATATCGAGGCCTAGGAAATGAATCCTTAACTCCCTTCGATATTCAGCGCGTGGAAAAGGTAAATTACGCGATTCCGTGTCTTCCAGAGTGATTTATCGTTATATCGAACGATATCGAGGCCTAGGAAGTGAATCCGTAGCTCCCTTTTATACACAGCGTGTGGAAAAGTTAAATATCGCGATTCCGAGTCCGCCAGAGTGATTTATCCTTATATCGAACGATATCGAGGGCTATGGAAGTGAATCCTTAGCTTCCTTCGATACACAGCGTGTGGAAAAGGTAAATATCGCGATTCCGAGTCGCCCAGAGTGATTTATCGTTATATCGAACGATATCGAGGGCTAGGAAGTGAATCCTTAGCTGCCTTCGATACACAGCGTGTGGAAAAGGTAAATATCGCAATTCCGAGTCCGCCAGAGTGATTTAAAGTTATATCGAACGATATCGAGTGCTAGGAAGTGAATCCTTAGCTCCCTTCGATACACAGCGTTTGAAAAAGGTAAATATCGCGATTCCGAGTCCGCCAGAGTGATTTATCCTTATATCGAACGATATCGAGGCCTAGGAAGTGAATCCTTAGCTTCCTTCGATACACAGCGCGTGAAAAAGGTAAATATCGTGATTCCGAGTCCGCCAGAGTGATTTACCCTTATATCGAACGATATCGAGGCCTAGGAAATGAATCCTTAACTCCCTTCGATATTCAGCGCGTGGAAAAGGTAAATATCGCGATTCCGAGTCCGCCAGAGTGATTTATCCTTATATCGAACGATATCGAGGCCTAGGAAGTGAATCCTTAGCTCCCTTCGATACACAGCGTGTGGAAAAGGTAAATATCGCGATTCCGAGTCCGCCAGAGTGATTTATCCTTATATGGAACGATATCGAGGGATAGGAAGTGAATCCTTAGCTTCCTTCGATACACAGCGTGTGGAAAAGGTGACTATCGCGATTCCGCGTCTCCCAGAGTGATTTATAGTTATATCGAACGATATAAAGGGCTAGGAAGTGAATTCTTAGCTGCCTTCGACACACAACGTGTGGAAAAGTTAAATATCTCAATTCCGAGTCCGCCAGAGTGATTTATCGTTATATCGAACGATATCGAGGGCTAGGAAGTGAATCCTTAGCTCCCTTCGATACACAGCGTGTGGAAAAGGTAAATATCGCGATTCCGAGTCCGCCAGAGTGATTTATCCTTATATGGAACGATATCGAGGGATAGGAAGTGAATCCTTAGCTTCCTTCGATACACAGCGTGTGGAAAAGGTGACTATCGCGATTCCGCGTCTCCCAGAGTGATTTATAGTTATATCGAACGATATCGAGGGCTAGGAAGTGAATTCTTAGCTGCCTTCGACACACAGCGTGTGGAAAAGTTAAATATCTCAATTCCGAGTCCGCCAGAGTGATTTATCGTTATATCGAAAGATATCGAGGGCTAGGAAGTGAATCCTTAGCTCCCTTCGATACACAGCGTGTGGAAAAGGTAAATATCGCGATTCCGAGTCCGCCAGAGTGATTTATCCTTATATGGAACGATATCGAGGGCTAGGAAGTGAATCCTTAGCTCCCTTCGATATTCAGCGTGTGGAAAAGGTAAATATCGCGATTCCGATTCTCCCAGAGTGATTTATCGTTATATCGAACGATATCGAGGGCTAGGAAGTGAATCCTTAGCTGCCTTCGATACACAGCGTGTGGAAAAGGTAAATATCGCAATTCCGAGTCCGCCAGAGTGATATATCGTTATATCGAAGGATATCGAGGGCTAGGAAGTGAATACTTAGCTTCCTTCGATACACAATGTGTGGAAAAGGTAAATATCGCGATTCCGTGTCCGCCAGAGTGATTTATCCTTATATCGAACGATATCGAGGCCTAGGAAGTGAATCCTTAGCTCCCTTCGATACACAGCGTGTGGAAAAGGTAAATATCGCGATTCCTAGTCCGCCAGAGTGATTTATCCTTATATCGAACGATATCGAGGCCTAGGAAGTGAATCCTTAGCTCCCTTCGATACACAGCGTGTGGAAAAGGTAAATATCGCGATTCCGAGTCCGCCAGAGTGATTTATCCTTATATGGAACGATATCGAGGGCTAGGAAGTGAATCCTTAGCTTCCTTCGATACACAGCGTGTGGAAAAGGTGAATATCGCGATTCCGCGTCTCCCAGAGTGATTTATAGTTATATCGAACGATATTGAGGGCTAGGAAGTGAATTCTTAGCTGCCTTCGACACACAGCGTGTGGAAAAGTTAAATATCTCAATTCCGAGTCCGCCAGAGTGATTTATCGTTATATCGAACGATATCGAGGGCTAGGAAGTGAATCCTTAGCTCCCTTCGATACACAGCGTGTGGAAAAGGTAAATATCGCGATTCCGAGTCTGCCAGAGTGATTTATCCTTATATCGAACGATATCGACGGCTAGGAAGTGAATTCTTAGCTGCCTTCGATACACAGCGTGTGGAAAAGGTAAATATCGCAATTCCGAGTCCGCCAGAGTGATTTATCCTTATATCGAACGATATCGAGGGCTAGGAAGTGAATCCATAGCTTCCTTCGATACACAGCGTGTGGAAAAGGTAACTTACGCGATTCCGAGTCTCCCAGACTAATTTATTGTTATATCGAACGATATCGAGGCCTAGGAAGTGAATCCTTAGCTCCCTTCGATACACAGCGTTTGGAAAAGGCAAATATCGCGATTCCTAGTCCGCCAGAGTGATTTATCCTTATATCGACCGATATCGAGGCCTAGGAAGTGAATCCTTAGCTCCCTTCGATACACAGCGTGTGGAAAAGGTAAATATCGCGATTCCGAGTCCGCCAGAGTGATTTATCCTTATATGGAACGATATCGAGGGATAGGAAGTGAATCCTTAGCTTCCTTCGATACACAGCGTGTGGAAAAGGTGACTATCGCGATTCCGCGTCTCCCAGAGTGATTTATAGTTATATCGAACGATATAAAGGGCTAGGAAGTGAATTCTTAGCTGCCTTCGACACACAACGTGTGGAAAAGTTAAATATCTCAATTCCGAGTCGACCAGAGTGATTTATCGTTATATCGAACGATATCGAGGGCTAGGAAGTGAATCCTTAGCTCCCTTCGATACACAGCGTGTGGAAAAGGTAAATATCGCGATTCCGAGTCCGCCAGAGTGATTTATCCTTATATGGAACGATATCGAGGGATAGGAAGTGAATCCTTAGCTTCCTTCGATACACAGCGTGTGGAAAAGGTGACTATCGCGATTCCGCGTCTCCCAGAGTGATTTATAGTTATATCGAACGATATCGAGGGCTAGGAAGTGAATTCTTAGCTGCCTTCGACACACAGCGTGTGGAAAAGTTAAATATCTCAATTCCGAGTCCGCCAGAGTGATTTATCGTTATATCGAAAGATATCGAGGGCTAGGAAGTGAATCCTTAGCTCCCTTCGATACACAGCGTGTGGAAAAGGTAAATATCGCGATTCCGAGTCCGCCAGAGTGATTTATCCTTATATGGAACGATATCGAGGGCTAGGAAGTGAATCCTTAGCTCCCTTCGATATTCAGCGTGTGGAAAAGGTAAATATCGCGATTCCGATTCTCCCAGAGTGATTTATCGTTATATCGAACGATATCGAGGGCTAGGAAGTGAATCCTTAGCTGCCTTCGATACACAGCGTGTGGAAAAGGTAAATATCGCAATTCCGAGTCCGCCAGAGTGATATATCGTTATATCGAACGATATCGAGGGCTAGGTAGTGAATCCTTAGCTCCCTTCGATACACAGCGTGTGGAAAAGGTAAATATCGCGATTCCGAGTCCCCCAGAGTGATTTATCCTTATATCGAACGATATCGAGGGCTAGGAAGTGAATTCTTAGCTGCATTCGATACACAGCGTGTGGAAAAGGTAAATATCGCGATTCCGAGTCCGCCAAAGTGATTTATCCTTTTATGGAACGAGATCGAGGACTAGGAAGTGAATCCTTACCTCCCTTCGATACACAGCCTGTGGAAAAGGTAAATATCGCGATTCCTAGTCCGCCAGAGTTATTTATCCTTATATCGAACGATATCGAGGCCTAGGAAGTGAATCCTTAGCTCCCTTCGATACACAGCGTGTGGAAAAGGTAAATATCGCGATTCCGAGTCCGCCAGAGTGATTTATCCTTATATGGAACGATATCGAGGGCTAGGAAGTGAATCCTTAGCTTCCTTCGATAAACAGCGTGTGGAAAAGGGGAATATCGCGATTCCGCGTCTCCCAGAGTGATTTATAGTTATATCGAACGATATTGAGGGCTAGGAAGTGAATTCTTAGCTGCCTTCGACACACAGCGTGTGGAAAAGTTAAATATCTCAATTCCGAGTCCGCCAGAGTGATTTATCGTTATATCGAACGATATCGAGGGCTAGGAAGTGAATCCTTAGCTGCCTTCGATACACAGCGTGTGGAAAAGGTAAATATCGCAATTCCGAGTCCGCCAGAGTGATATATCGTTATATCGAACGATATCGAGGGCTAGGTAGTGAATCGTTAGCTCCCTTCGATACACAGCGTGTGGAAAAGGTAAATATCGCGATTCCGAGTCCGCCAGAGTGATTTATCGTTATATCGAACGATATCGAGGGCTAGGAAGTGAATACTTAGCTTCCTTCGATACACAGCGTGTGGAAAAGGTAACTTACGCGATTCCGAGTCTCCCAGACTAATTTATTGTTATATCGAACGATATCGAGGCCTAGGAAGTGAATCCTTAGCTCCCTTCGATACACAGCGTTTGGAAAAGGCAAATATCGCGATTCCTAGTCCGCCAGAGTGATTTATCCTTATATCGAACGATATCGAGGCCTAGGAAGTGAATCCTTAGCTCCCTTCGATACACAGCGTGTGGAAAAGGTAAATATCGCGATTCCGAGTCTGCCAGAGTGATTTATCCTTATATCGAACGATATCGACGGCTAGGAAGTGAATTCTTAGCTGCCTTCGATACACAGCGTGTGGAAAAGGTAAATATCGCAATTCCGAGTCCGCCAGAGTGATTTATCCTTATATCGAACGATATCGAGGGCTAGGAAGTGAATCCATAGCTTCCTTCGATACACAGCGTGTGGAAAAGGTAACTTACGCGATTCCGAGTCTCCCAGACTAATTTATTGTTATATCGAACGATATCGAGGCCTAGGAAGTGAATCCTTAGCTCCCTTCGATACACAGCGTTTGGAAAAGGCAAATATCGCGATTCCTAGTCCGCCAGAGTGATTTATCCTTATATCGAACGATATCGAGGCCTAGGAAGTGAATCCTTAGCTCCCTTCGATACACAGCGTGTGGAAAAGGTAAATATCGCGATTCCGAGTCCGCCAGAGTGATTTATCCTTATATGGAACGATATCGAGGGATAGGAAGTGAATCCTTAGCTTCCTTCGATACACAGCGTGTGGAAAAGGTGACTATCGCGATTCCGCGTCTCCCAGAGTGATTTATAGTTATATCGAACGATATAAAGGGCTAGGAAGTGAATTCTTAGCTGCCTTCGACACACAACGTGTGGAAAAGTTAAATATCTCAATTCCGAGTCCGCCAGAGTGATTTATCGTTATATCGAACGATATCGAGGGCTAGGAAGTGAATCCTTAGCTCCCTTCGATACACAGCGTGTGGAAAAGGTAAATATCGCGATTCCGAGTCCGCCAGAGTGATTTATCCTTATATGGAACGATATCGAGGGATAGGAAGTGAATCCTTAGCTTCCTTCGATACACAGCGTGTGGAAAAGGTGACTATCGCGATTCCGCGTCTCCCAGAGTGATTTATAGTTATATCGAACGATATCGAGGGCTAGGAAGTGAATTCTTAGCTGCCTTCGACACACAGCGTGTGGAAAAGTTAAATATCTCAATTCCGAGTCCGCCAGAGTGATTTATCGTTATATCGAAAGATATCGAGGGCTAGGAAGTGAATCCTTAGCTCCCTTCGATACACAGCGTGTGGAAAAGGTAAATATCGCGATTCCGAGTCCGCCAGAGTGATTTATCCTTATATGGAACGATATCGAGGGCTAGGAAGTGAATCCTTAGCTCCCTTCGATATTCAGCGTGTGGAAAAGGTAAATATCGCGATTCCGATTCTCCCAGAGTGATTTATCGTTATATCGAAAGATATCGAGGGCTAGGAAGTGAATCCTTAGCTGCCTTCGATACACAGCGTGTGGAAAAGGTAAATATCGCAATTCCGAGTCCGCCAGAGTGATATATCGTTATATCGAACGATATCGAGGGCTAGGTAGTGAATCCTTAGCTCCCTTCGATACACAGCGTGTGGAAAAGGTAAATATCGCGATTCCGAGTCCCCCAGAGTGATTTATCCTTATATCGAACGATATCGAGGGCTAGGAAGTGAATTCTTAGCTGCATTCGATACACAGCGTGTGGAAAAGGTAAATATCGCGATTCCGAGTCCGCCAAAGTGATTTATCCTTTTATGGAACGAGATCGAGGACTAGGAAGTGAATCCTTACCTCCCTTCGATACACAGCCTGTGGAAAAGGTAAATATCGCGATTCCTAGTCCGCCAGAGTTATTTATCCTTATATCGAACGATATCGAGGCCTAGGAAGTGAATCCTTAGCTCCCTTCGATACACAGCGTGTGGAAAAGGTAAATATCGCGATTCCGAGTCCGCCAGAGTGATTTATCCTTATATGGAACGATATCGAGGGCTAGGAAGTGAATCCTTAGCTTCCTTCGATACACAGCGTGTGGAAAAGGTGAATATCGCGATTCCGCGTCTCCCAGAGTGATTTATAGTTATATCGAACGATATTGAGGGCTAGGAAGTGAATTCTTAGCTGCCTTCGACACACAGCGTGTGGAAAAGTTAAATATCTCAATTCCGAGTCCGCCAGAGTGATTTATCGTTATATCGAACGATATCGAGGGCTAGGAAGTGAATCCTTAGCTCCCTTCGATACACAGCGTGTGGAAAAGGTAAATATCGCGATTCCGAGTCTGCCAGAGTGATTTATCCTTATATCGAACGATATCGACGGCTAGGAAGTGAATTCTTAGCTGCCTTCGATACACAGCGTGTGGAAAAGGTAAATATCGCAATTCCGAGTCCGCCAGAGTGATTTATCCTTATATCGAACGATATCGAGGGCTAGGAAGTGAATCCATAGCTTCCTTCGATACACAGCGTGTGGAAAAGGTGAATATTGCGATTCCGCATCTTCCAGTGTGATTTATAGTTATATCGAACGATATCGAGGGCTAGGAAGTGAATCCTTAGCTGTCTTCGATACACAGCGTTTGGAAAAGGCAAATATCGCGATTCCTAGTCCGCCAGAGTGATTTATCCTTATATCGAACGATATCGAGGCCTAGGAAGTGAATCCTTAGCTTCCTTCGATACACAGCGTGTGGAAAAGGTGACTATCGCGATTCCGCGTCTCCCAGAGTGATTTATAGTTATATCGAACGATATCGAGGGCTAGGAAGTGAATTCTTAGCTGCCTTCGACACACAGCGTGTGGAAAAGTTAAATATCTCAATTCCGAGTCCGCCAGAGTGATTTATCGTTATATCGAACGATATCGAGGGCTAGGAAGTGAATCCTTAGCTCCCTTCGATACACAGCGTGTGGAAAAGGTGAATATCGCGATTCCGCGTCTCCCAGAGTGATTTATAGTTATATGGAACGATATCGAGGGCTAGGAAGTGAATCCTTAGCTGCCTTCGATTCACAGCGTGTGGAAAAGGTAAATAACGCGATTCCGAGTCGCCCAGAGTGATTTATAGTTATATGGAACGATATCGAGGGCTAGGAAGTGAATCCTTAGCTGCCTTCGTTACACAGGGTGTGGAAAAAGTAAATATCGCGTTTCCGAGGCTCCCAGAGTGATTTATCGTTATATCGAACGATGCCGAGGGCTAGGAAGTGTATCCTTAGCTTCTTTCGATACGCAGCGTGTGGAAAAGGTAAATATCGGTATTCCGAGTCCCCCAGACTGATTTATCGTTATATCGAACGATGCCGAGGGCTAGGTAGTGAATCCTTAGCTCCCTTCGATACACAGCGTGTGGAAAAGGTAAATATCGCGATTCCGAGTCCGCCAGAGTGATTTATCCTTATATCGAACGATATCGAGGGCTAGGAAGTGAATTCTTAGCTGCCTTCGATACACAGCGTGTGGAAAAGGTAAATATCGCAATTCCGAGTCCGCCAGAGTGATTTATCGTTATATCGAACGATATCGAAGGCTAGGAAGTGAATCCTTAGCTCCCTTCGATACACAGCGTGTGGAAAAGGTAAATTACGCGATTCCGAGTCTCCCAGACTAATTTATTGTTATATCGAACGATATCGAGGCCTAGGAAGTGAATAATTAGCTCCCTTCGATACACAGCGTGTGGAAAAGGTAAATATCGCGATTCCGAGTCCGCCAGAGTGATTTATCCTTTTATAGAACGATATCGAGGCCTAGGAAGTGAATCCTTACCTCCCTTCGATACACAGCGTGTGGAAAAGGTGAATATTGCGATTCCGCGTCTCCCAGTGTGATTTATCGTTATATCGAACGATATCGAGGGCTAGGAAGTGAATACTTAGCTTCCTTCGATACACAGCGTGTGGAAAAGGTGAATATCGCGATTCCGCGTCTCCCAGAGTGATTTATAGTTATATCGAACGATATCGAGGGCTAGGAAGTGAATTCTTAGCTGCCTTCGACACACAGCGTGTGGAAAAGTTAAATATCTCAATTCCGAGTCCGCCAGAGTGATTTATCGTTATATCGAACGATATCGAGGGCTAGGAAGTGAATCCTTAGCTCCCTTCGATACACAGCGTGTGGAAAAGGTAAATATCGCGATTCCGCGTCTCCCAGAGTGATTTATAGTTATATAGAACGATATCGAGGGCAAGGAAGTGAATCCTTAGCTCCCTTCGATATTCAGCGTGTGGAAAAGGTAAATATCGCGATTCCGAGTCTCCCAGAGTGATTTATCGTTATATCGAACGATATCGAGGGCTAGGAAGTGAATCCTTAGCTGCCTTCGATACACAGCGTGTGGAAAAGGTAAATATCGCAATTCCGAGTCCGCCAGAGTGATATATCGTTATATCGATCGATATCGAGGGCTAGGTAGTGAATCCTTAGCTCCCTTCGATACACAGCGTGTGGAAAAGGTAAATATCGCGATTCCGAGTCCCCCAGAGTGATTTATCGTTATATCGAACGATATCGAGGGCTAGGAAGTGAATCCTTAGCTGCCTTCGATACACAGCGTGTGGAAAAGGTAAATATCGCAATTCCGAGTCCGCCAGAGTGATATATCGTTATATCGAACGATATCGAGGGCTAGGTAGTGAATCCTTAGCTCCCTTCGATACACAGCGTGTGGAAAAGGTAAATATCGCGATTCCGAGTCCCCCAGAGTGATTTATCGTTATATCGAACGATATCGAGGGCTAGGAAGTGAATCCTTAGCTCCCTTCGATACACAGCGTGTGGAAAAGGTAAATATCGCGATTCCGCGTCTCCCAGAGTGATTTATAGTTATATAGAACGATATCGAGGGCTAGGAAGTGAATCCTTAGCTCCCTTCGATATTCAGCGTGTGGAAAAGGTAAATATCGCGATTCCGAGTCCGCCAGAGTGATTTATCCTTATATGGAACGATATCGAGGGATAGGAAGTGAATCCTTAGCTTCCTTCGATACACAGCGTGTGGAAAAGGTGACTATCGCGATTCCGCGTCTCCCAGAGTGATTTATAGTTATATCGAACGATATCGAGGGCTAGGAAGTGAATTCTTAGCTGCCTTCGACACACAGCGTGTGGAAAAGTTAAATATCTCAATTCCGAGTCCGCCAGAGTGATTTATCGTTATATCGAACGATATCGAGGGCTAGGAAGTGAATCCTTAGCTCCCTTCGATACACAGCGTGTGGAAAAGGTGAATATCGCGATTCCGCGTCTCCCAGAGTGATTTATAGTTATATGGAACGATATCGAGGGCTAGGAAGTGAATCCTTAGCTGCCTTCGATTCACAGCGTGTGGAAAAGGTAAATAACGCGATTCCGAGTCGCCCAGAGTGATTTATAGTTATATGGAACGATATCGAGGGCTAGGAAGTGAATCCTTAGCTGCCTTCGTTACACAGCGTGTGGAAAAAGTAAATATCGCGTTTCCGAGGCTCCCAGAGTGATTTATCGTTATATCGAACGATGCCGAGGGCTAGGAAATGTATCCTTAGCTTCTTTCGATACGCAGCGTGTGGAAAAGGTAAATATCGGTATTCCGAGTCCCCCAGACTGATTTATCGTTATATCGAACGATGCCGAGGGCTAGGTAGTGAATCCTTAGCTCCCTTCGATACACAGCGTGTGGAAAAGGTAAATATCGCGATTCCGAGTCCGCCAGAGTGATTTATCCTTATATCGAACGATATCGAGGGCTAGGAAGTGAATTCTTAGCTGCCTTCGATACACAGCGTGTGGAAAAGGTAAATATCGCAATTCCGAGTCCGCCAGAGTGATTTATCGTTATATCGAACGATATCGAAGGCTAGGAAGTGAATCCTTAGCTCCCTTCGATACACAGCGTGTGGAAAAGGTAAATTACGCGATTCCGAGTCTCCCAGACTAATTTATTGTTATATCGAACGATATCGAGGCCTAGGAAGTGAATAATTAGCTCCCTTCGATACACAGCGTGTGGAAAAGGTAAATATCGCGATTCCGAGTCCGCCAGAGTGATTTATCCTTTTATGGAACGATATCGAGGCCTAGGAAGTGAATCCTTACCTCCCTTCGATACACAGCGTGTGGAAAAGGTGAATATTGCGATTCCGCGTCTCCCAGTGTGATTTATCGTTATATCGAACGATATCGAGGGCTAGGAAGTGAATCCTTAGCTCCCTTCGATACACAGCGTGTGGAAAAGGTAAATATCGCGATTCCGCGTCTCCCAGAGTGATTTATAGTTATATAGAACGATATCGAGGGCAAGGAAGTGAATCCTTAGCTCCCTTCGATATTCAGCGTGTGGAAAAGGTAAATATCGCGATTCCGAGTCCCCCAGAGTGATTTATCGTTATATCGAACGATATCGAGGGCTAGGAAGTGAATCCTTAGCTGCCTTCGATACACAGCGTGTGGAAAAGGTAAATATCGCAATTCCGAGTCCGCCAGAGTGATATATCGTTATATCGAACGATATCGAGGGCTAGGTAGTGAATCCTTAGCTCCCTTCGATACACAGCGTGTGGAAAAGGTAAATATCGCGATTCCGAGTCCCCCAGAGTGATTTATCGTTATATCGAACGATATCGAGGGCTAGGAAGTGAATCCTTAGCCCCCTTCGATACACAGCGTGTGGAAAAGGTAAATATCGCGATTCCGCGTCTCCCAGAGTGATTTATAGTTATATAGAACGATATCGAGGGCTAGGAAGTGAATCCTTAGCTCCCTTCGATATTCAGCGTGTGGAAAAGGTAAATATCGCGATTCCGAGTCTCCCAGAGTGATTTATCGTTACATCGAACGATATCGAGGGCTAGGAAGTGAATACTTAGCTTCCTTCGATACACAATGTGTGGAAAAGGTAAATATCGCGATTCCGTGTCCGCCAGTGTGATTTATCCTTATATCGAACGATATCGAGGCCTAGGAAGTGAATCCTTAGCTCCCTTCGATACACAGCGTGTGGAAAAGGTAAATATCGCGATTCCGAGTCCGCCAGAGTGATTTATCCTTATATGGAACGATATCGAGGGCTAGGAAGTGAATCCTTAGCTTCCTTCGATACACAGCGTGTGGAAAAGGTGAATATCGCGATTCCGCGTCTCCCAGAGTGATTTATAGTTATATCGAACGATATTGAGGGCTAGGAAGTGAATTCTTAGCTGCCTTCGACACACAGCGTGTGGAAAAGTTAAATATCTCAATTCCGAGTCCGCCAGAGTGATTTATCGTTATATCGAACGATATCGAGGGCTAGGAAGTGAATCCTTAGCTCCCTTCGATACACAGCGTGTGGAAAAGGTAAATATTGCGATTCCGAGTCTGCCAGAGTGATTTATCCTTATATCGAACGATATCGACGGCTAGGAAGTGAATTCTTAGCTGCCTTCGATACACAGCGTGTGGAAAAGGTAAATATCGCAATTCCGAGTCCGCCAGAGTGATTTATCCTTATATCGAACGATATCGAGGGCTAGGAAGTGAATCCATAGCTTCCTTCGATACACAGCGTGTGGAAAAGGTGAATATTGCGATTCCGCATCTTCCAGTGTGATTTATAGTTATATCGAACGATATCGAGGGCTAGGAAGTGAATCCTTAGCTGTCTTCGATACACAGCGTTTGGAAAAGGCAAATATCGCGATTCCTAGTCCGCCAGAGTGATTTATCCTTATATCGAACGATATCGAGGCCTAGGAAGTGAATCCTTAGCTCCCTTCGATACACAGCGTGTGGAAAAGGTAAATATCGCGATTCCGAGTCCGCCAGAGTGATTTATCCTTATATGGAACGATATCGAGGGATAGGAAGTGAATCCTTAGCCTCCTTCGATACACAGCGTGTGGAAAAGGTGACTATCGCGATTCCGCGTCTCCCAGAGTGATTTATAGTTATATCGAACGATATCGAGGGCTAGGAAGTGAATTCTTAGCTGCCTTCGACACACAGCGTGTGGAAAAGTTAAATATCTCAATTCCGAGTCCGCCAGAGTGATTTATCGTTATATCGAACGATATCGAGGGATAGGAAGTGAATCCTTAGCTGCCTTCGATACACAGCGTGTGGAAAAGGTAAATATCGCAATTCCGAGTCCGCCAGAGTGATATATCGTTATATCGATCGATATCGAGGGCTAGGAAGTGAATCCTTAGCTGCCTTCGATACACAGCGTGTGGAAAAGGTAAATATCGCAATTCCGAGTCCGCCAGAGTGATATATCGTTATATCGATCGATATCGAGGGCTAGGTAGTGAATCCTTAGCTCCCTTCGATACACAGCGTGTGGAAAAGGTAAATATCGCGATTCCGAGTCCCCCAGAGTGATTTATCGTTATATCGAACGATATCGAGGGCTAGGAAGTGAATCCTTAGCTGCCTTCGATACACAGCGTGTGGAAAAGGTAAATATCGCAATTCCGAGTCTCCCAGAGTGATTTATCGTTATATCGAACGATATCGAGGGCTAGGAAGTGAATCCTTAGCTGCCTTCGATACACAGCGTGTGGAAAAGGTAAATATCGCGATTCCGAGTCCGCCAGAGTGATTTATCCTTTTATGGAACGAGATCGAGGACTAGGAAGTGAATCCTTACCTCCCTTCGATACACAGCCTGTGGAAAAGGTAAATATCGCGATTCCGAGTCCGCCGGAGTGATTTATCCTTATATCGAACGATATCGAGGCCTAGGAAGTGAATCCTTAGCTCCCTTCGATACACAGCGTGTGGAAAAGGTAAATATCGTGATTCCTAGTCCGCCAGAGTGATTTATCCTTATATCGAACGATATCGAGGCCTAGGAAGTGAATCCTTAGCTCCCTTCGATACACAGCGTGTGGAAAATGTAAATATCGCGATTCCGAGTCCGCCAGAGTGATTTATCCTTATATGGAACGATATCGAGGGCTAGGAAGTGAATCCTTAGCTTCCTTCGATACACAATGTGTGGAAAAGGTAAATATCGCGATTCCGAGTCCGCCAGAGTGATTTATCCTTATATCGAACGATATCGAGGCCTAGGAAGTGAATCCTTAGCTCCCTTCGATACACAGCGGGTGGAAAAGGTAAATATCGCGATTCCTAGTCCGCCAGAGTGATTTATCCTTATATCGAACGATATCGAGGCCTAGGAAGTGAATCCTTAGCTCCCTTCGATACACAGCGTGTGGAAAAGGTAAATATCGCGATTCCGAGTCCGCCAGAGTGATTTAACCTTATATGGAACGATATCGAGGGCTAGGAAGTGAATCCTTAGCTCCCTTCGATATTCAGCGTGTGGAAAAGGTAAATATCGTGATTCCGAGTCTCCCAGAGTGATTTATCGTTATATCGAACGATATCGAGGGCTAGGAAGTGAATCCTTAGCTGCCTTCGATACACAGCGTGTGGAAAAGGTAAATATCGCAATGCCGAGTCCGCCAGAGTGATTTATCGTTATATCGAACGATATCGAGGGCTAGGAAGTGAATCCTTAGCTCCCTTCGATACACAACGTGTGGAAAAGGTAAATATCGCGATTCCGAGTCGCCAAGAGTGATTTATCGTTATATCGAAGGATATCGAGGGCTAGGAAGTGAATACTTAGCTTCCTTCGATACACAATGTGTGGAAAAGGTAAATATCGCGATTCCGTGTCCGCCAGAGTGATTTATCCTTATATCGAACGATATCGAGGCCTAGGAAGTGAATCCTTAGCTCCCTTCGATACACAGCGTGTGGAAAAGGTAAATATCGCGATTCCTAGTCCGCCAGAGTGATTTATCCTTATATCGAACGATATCGAGGCCTAGGAAGTGAATCCTTAGCTCCCTTCGATACACAGCGTGTGGAAAAGGTAAATATCGCGATTCCGAGTCCGCCAGAGTGATTTATCCTTATATGGAACGATATCGAGGGCTAGGAAGTGAATCCTTAGCTTCCTTCGATACACAGCGTGTGGAAAAGGTGAATATCGCGATACCGCGTCTCCCAGAGTGATTTATAGTTATATCGAACGATATTGAGGGCTAGGAAGTGAATTCTTAGCTGCCTTCGACACACAGCGTGTGGAAAAGTTAAATATCTCAATTCCGAGTCCGCCAGAGTGATTTATCGTTATATCGAACGATATCGAGGGCTAGGAAGTGAATCCTTAGCTCCCTTCGATATTCAGCGTGTGGAAAAGGTAAATATCGCGATTCCGAGTCCGCCAGAGTGATTTATCCTTATATCGAACGTATCGAGGGCTAGGAAGTGAATCCTTAGCTTCCTTCGATACACAGCGTGTGGAAAATGTGAATATCGCGATTCCGCGTCTCCCAGAGTGATTTATAGTTATATGGAACGATATCGAGGGCTAGGAAGTGAATCCTTAGCTGCCTTCGATTCACAGCGTGTGGAAAAGGTAAATATCTCAATTCCGAGTCCGCCAGAGTGATTTATCCTTATATCGAACGTATCGAGGGCTAGGAAGTGAATCCTTAGCTTCCTTCGATACACAGCGTGTGGAAAATGTGAATATCGCGATTCCGCGTCTCCCAGAGTGATTTATAGTTATATGGAACGATATCGAGGGCTAGGAAGTGAATCCTTAGCTGCCTTCGATTCACAGCGTGTGGAAAAGGTAAATAACGCGATTCCGAGTCGCCCAGAGTGATTTATAGTTATATGGAACGATATCGAGGGCTAGGAAGTGAATCCTTAGCTGCCTCCGATTCACAGCGTGTGGAAAAGGTAAATATCGCGTTTCCGAGGCTCCCAGAGTGATTTATCGTTATATCGAACGATGCCGAGGGCTAGGAAGTGTATCCTTAGCTTCTTTCGATACGCAGCGTGTGGAAAAGGTAAATATCGGTATTCCGAGTCCCCCAGACTGATTTATCGTTATATCGAACGATATCGAGGCCTAGGAAGTGAATCCTTAGCTCCCTTCGATACACAGCGTGTGGAAAAGGTAAATATCGCGATTCCGAGTCCGCCAGAGTGATTTATCCTTATATGGAACGATATCGAGGGCTAGGAAGTGAATCCTTAGCTTCCTTCGATACACAGCGTGTGGAAAAGGTGAATATCGCGATTCCGCGTCTCCCAGAGTGATTTATAGTTATATCGAACGATATTGTTGGCTAGGAAGTGAATTCTTAGCTGCCTTCGACACACAGCGTGTGGAAAAGTTAAATATCTCAATTCCGAGTCCGCCAGAGTGATTTATCGTTATATCGAACGATATCGAGGGCTAGGAAGTGAATCCTTAGCTCCCTTCGATACACAGCGTGTGGAAAAGGTAAATATCGCGATTCCGAGTCCGCCAGAGTGATTTATCCTTATATCGAACGATATCGACGGCTAGGAAGTGAATTCTTAGCTGCCTTCGATACACAGCGTGTGGAAAAGGTAAATATCGCAATTCCGAGTCTCCCAGAGTGATTTATCGTTATATCGAACGATATCGAGGGCTAGGAAGTGAATCCTTAGCTGCCTTCGATACACAGCGTGTGGAAAAGGTAAATATCGCGATTCCGAGTCCGCCAGAGTGATTTATCCTTTTATGGAACGAGATCGAGGACTAGGAAGTGAATCCTTACCTCCCTTCGATACACAGCCTGTGGAAAAGGTAAATATCGCGATTCCGAGTCCGCCGGAGTGATTTATCCTTATATCGAACGATATCGAGGCCTAGGAAGTGAATCCTTAGCTCCCTTCGATACACAGCGTGTGGAAAAGGTAAATATCGTGATTCCTAGTCCGCCAGAGTGATTTATCCTTATATCGAACGATATCGAGGCCTAGGAAGTGAATCCTTAGCTCCCTTCGATACACAGCGTGTGGAAAATGTAAATATCGCGATTCCGAGTCCGCCAGAGTGATTTATCCTTATATGGAACGATATCGAGGGCTAGGAAGTGAATCCTTAGCTTCCTTCGATACACAATGTGTGGAAAAGGTAAATATCGCGATTCCGAGTCCGCCAGAGTGATTTATCCTTATATCGAACGATATCGAGGCCTAGGAAGTGAATCCTTAGCTCCCTTCGATACACAGCGGGTGGAAAAGGTAAATATCGCGATTCCTAGTCCGCCAGAGTGATTTATCCTTATATCGAACGATATCGAGGCCTAGGAAGTGAATCCTTAGCTCCCTTCGATACACAGCGTGTGGAAAAGGTAAATATCGCGATTCCGAGTCCGCCAGAGTGATTTATCCTTATATGGAACGATATCGAGGGCTAGGAAGTGAATCCTTAGCTCCCTTCGATATTCAGCGTGTGGAAAAGGTAAATATCGTGATTCCGAGTCTCCCAGAGTGATTTATCGTTATATCGAACGATATCGAGGGCTAGGAAGTGAATCCTTAGCTGCCTTCGATACACAGCGTGTGGAAAAGGTAAATATCGCAATGCCGAGTCCGCCAGAGTGATTTATCGTTATATCGAACGATATCGAGGGCTAGGAAGTGAATCCTTAGCTCCCTTCGATACACAACGTGTGGAAAAGGTAAATATCGCGATTCCGAGTCGCCAAGAGTGATTTATCGTTATATCGAAGGATATCGAGGGCTAGGAAGTGAATACTTAGCTTCCTTCGATACACAATGTGTGGAAAAGGTAAATATCGCGATTCCGTGTCCGCCAGAGTGATTTATCCTTATATCGAACGATATCGAGGCCTAGGAAGTGAATCCTTAGCTCCCTTCGATACACAGCGTGTGGAAAAGGTAAATATCGCGATTCCTAGTCCGCCAGAGTGATTTATCCTTATATCGAACGATATCGAGGCCTAGGAAGTGAATCCTTAGCTCCCTTCGATACACAGCGTGTGGAAAAGGTAAATATCGCGATTCCGATTCCGCCAGAGTGATTTATCCTTATATGGAACGATATCGAGGGCTAGGAAGTGAATCCTTAGCTTCCTTCGATACACAGCGTGTGGAAAAGGTGAATATCGCGATACCGCGTCTCCCAGAGTGATTTATAGTTATATCGAACGATATTGAGGGCTAGGAAGTGAATTCTTAGCTGCCTTCGACACACAGCGTGTGGAAAAGTTAAATATCTCAATTCCGAGTCCGCCAGAGTGATTTATCGTTATATCGAACGATATCGAGGGCTAGGAAGTGAATCCTTAGCTCCCTTCGATATTCAGCGTGTGGAAAAGGTAAATATCGCGATTCCGAGTCCGCCAGAGTGATTTATCCTTATATCGAACGTATCGAGGGCTAGGAAGTGAATCCTTAGCTTCCTTCGATACACAGCGTGTGGAAAATGTGAATATCGCGATTCCGCGTCTCCCAGAGTGATTTATAGTTATATGGAACGATATCGAGGGCTAGGAAGTGAATCCTTAGCTGCCTTCGATTCACAGCGTGTGGAAAAGGTAAATATCTCAATTCCGAGTCCGCCAGAGTGATTTATCCTTATATCGAACGTATCGAGGGCTAGGAAGTGAATCCTTAGCTTCCTTCGATACACAGCGTGTGGAAAATGTGAATATCGCGATTCCGCGTCTCCCAGAGTGATTTATAGTTATATGGAACGATATCGAGGGCTAGGAAGTGAATCCTTAGCTGCCTTCGATTCACAGCGTGTGGAAAAGGTAAATAACGCGATTCCGAGTCGCCCAGAGTGATTTATAGTTATATGGAACGATATCGAGGGCTAGGAAGTGAATCCTTAGCTGCCTCCGATTCACAGCGTGTGGAAAAGGTAAATATCGCGTTTCCGAGGCTCCCAGAGTGATTTATCGTTATATCGAACGATGCCGAGGGCTAGGAAGTGTATCCTTAGCTTCTTTCGATACGCAGCGTGTGGAAAAGGTAAATATCGGTATTCCGAGTCCCCCAGACTGATTTATCGTTATATCGAACGATATCGAGGCCTAGGAAGTGAATCCTTAGCTCCCTTCGATACACAGCGTGTGGAAAAGGTAAATATCGCGATTCCGAGTCCGCCAGAGTGATTTATCCTTATATGGAACGATATCGAGGGCTAGGAAGTGAATCCTTAGCTTCCTTCGATACACAGCGTGTGGAAAAGGTGAATATCGCGATTCCGCGTCTCCCAGAGTGATTTATAGTTATATCGAACGATATTGTTGGCTAGGAAGTGAATTCTTAGCTGCCTTCGACACACAGCGTGTGGAAAAGTTAAATATCTCAATTCCGAGTCCGCCAGAGTGATTTATCGTTATATCGAACGATATCGAGGGCTAGGAAGTGAATCCTTAGCTCCCTTCGATACACAGCGTGTGGAAAAGGTAAATATCGCGATTCCGAGTCCGCCAGAGTGATTTATCCTTATATCGAACGATATCGACGGCTAGGAAGTGAATTCTTAGCTGCCTTCGATACACAGCGTGTGGAAAAGGTAAATATCGCAATTCCGAGTCCGCCAGAGTGATTTATCCTTATAACGAACGATATCGAGGGCTAGGAAGTGAATCCATAGCTTCCTTCGATACACAGCGTGTGGAAAAGGTGAATATTGCGATTCCGCATCTCCCAGTGTGATTTATAGTTATATCGAACGATATCGAGGGCTAGGAAGTGAATCCTTAGCTGTCTTCGATACACAGCGTTTGGAAAAGGCAAATATCGCGATTCCTAGTCCGCCAGAGTGATTTATCCTTATATCGAACGATATCGAGGCCTAGGAAGTGAATCCTTAGCTCCCTTCGATACACAGCGTGTGGAAAAGGTAAATATCGCGATTCCGAGTCCGCCAGAGTGATTTATCCTTATATGGAACGATATCGAGGGCTAGGAAGTGAATTCTTAGCTTCCTTCGATACACAGCGTGTGGAAAAGGTGACTATCGCGATTCCGCGTCTCCCAGAGTGATTTATAGTTATATCGAACGATATCGAGGGCTAGGAAGTGAATTCTTAGCTGCCTTCGACACACAGCGTGTGGAAAAGTTAAATATCTCAATTCCGAGTCCGCCAGAGTGATTTATCGTTATATCGAACTATATCGAGGGCTAGGAAGTGAATCCTTAGCTCCCTTCGATACACAGCGTGTGGAAAAGGTAAATATCGCGATTCCGCGTCTCCCAGAGTGATTTATCGTTATATCGAACGATATCGAGGGCTAGGAAGTGAATCCTTAGCTCCCTTCGATACACAGCGTGTGGAAAAGGTAAATATCGCGATTCCGCGTCTCCCAGAGTGATTTATAGTTATATAGAACGATATCGAGGGCTAGGAAGTGAATCCTTAGCTCCCTGCGATATTCAGCGTGTGGAAAAGGTAAATATCGCGATTCCGAGTCCGCCAGAGTGATTTATCCTTATATCGAACGTATCGAGGGCTAGGAAGTGAATCCTTAGCTTCCTTCGATACACAGCGTGTGGAAAAGGTGAATATCGCGATTCCGCGTCTCCCAGAGTGATTTATAGTTATATGGAACGATATCGAGGGCTAGGAAGTGAATCCTTAGCTGCCTTCGATTCACAGCGTGTGGAAAAGGTAAATAACGCGATTCCGAGTCGCCCAGAGTGATTTATCCTTATATCGAACGATATCGAGGGCTAGGAAGTGAATTCTTAGCTGCCTTCGATACACAGCGTGTGGAAAAGGTAAATATCGCAATTCCGAGTCCGCCAGAGTGATTTATCGTTATATCGAACGATATCGAAGGCTAGGATGTGAATCCTTAGCTCCCTTCGATACACAGCGTGTGGAAAAGGTAAATTACGCGATTCCGAGTCTCCCAGACTAATTTATTGTTATATCGAACGATATCGAGGCCTAGGAAGTGAATCCTTAGCTCCCTTCGATACACAGCGTGTGGAAAAGGTAAATATCGCGATTCCGAGTCCGCCAGAGTGATTTATAGTTATATGGAACGATATCGAGGGCTAGGAAGTGAATCCTTAGCTGCCTTCGTTACACAGCGTGTGGAAAAAGTAAATATCGCGTTTCCGAGGCTCCCAGAGTGATTTATCGTTATATCGAACGATGCCGAGGGCTAGGTAGTGAATCCTTAGCTCCCTTCGATACACAGCGTGTGGAAAAGGTGAATATTGCGATTCCGCGTCTCCCAGTGTGATTTATCGTTATATCGAACGATATCGAGGGCTAGGAAGTGAATACTTAGCTTCCTTCGATACACAATGTGTGGAAAAGGTAAATATCGCAATTCCGAGTCCGCCAGAGTGATTTATCGTTATATCGAACGATATCGAAGGCTAGGAAGTGAATCCTTAGCTCCCTTCGATACACAGCGTGTGGAAAAGGTAAATTACGCGATTCCGAGTCTCCCAGACTAATTTATTGTTATATCGAACGATATCGAGGCCTAGGAAGTGAATCCTTAGCTCCCTTCGATACACAGCGTGTGGAAAAGGTAAATATCGCGATTCCGAGTCCGCCAGAGTCATTTATCCTTTTATGGAACGATATCGAGGCCTAGGAAGTGAATCCTTACCTCCCTTCGACACACAGCGTGTGGAAAAGGTGAATATTGCGATTCCGCGTCTCCCAGTGTGATTTATCGTTATATCGAACGATATCGAGGGCTAGGAAGTGAATACTTAGCTTCCTTCGATACACAATGTGTGGAAAAGGTAAATATCGCGATTCCGAGTCCGCCAGAGTGATTTATCCTTATATCGAACGATATCGAGGCCTAGGAAGTGAATCCTTAGCTTCCTTCGATACACAGCGTGTGGAAAAGGTGAATATCGCGATTCCGCGTCTCCCAGAGTGATTTATAGTTATATCGAACGATATCGAGGGCTAGGAAGTGAATTCTTAGCTGCCTTCGACACACAGCGTGTGGAAAAGTTAAATATCTCAATTCCGAGTCCGCCAGAGTGATATATCGTTATATCGATCGATATCGAGGGCTAGGAAGTGAATCCTTAGCTCCCTTCGATACACAGCGTGTGGAAAAGGTAAATATCGCGATTCCGAGTCCGCCAGAGTGATTTATCCTTATATCGAACGATATCGACGGCTAGGAAGTGAATTCTTAGCTGCCTTCGATACACAGCGTGTGGAAAAGGTAAATATCGCAATTCCGAGTCCGCCAGAGTGATTTATCCTTATAACGAACGATATCGAGGGCTAGGAAGTGAATCCATAGCTTCCTTCGATACACAGCGTGTGGAAAAGGTGAATATTGCGATTCCGCATCTCCCAGTGTGATTTATAGTTATATCGAACGATATCGAGGGCTAGGAAGTGAATCATTAGCTGTCTTCGATACACAGCGTTTGGAAAAGGCAAATATCGCGATTCCTAGTCCGCCAGAGTGATTTATCCTTATATCGAACGATATCGAGGCCTAGGAAGTGAATCCTTAGCTCCCTTCGATACACAGCGTGTGGAAAAGGTAAATATCGCGATTCCGAGTCCGCCAGAGTGATTTATCCTTATATGGAACGATATCGAGGGCTAGGAAGTGAATTCTTAGCTTCCTTCGATACACAGCGTGTGGAAAAGGTGACTATCGCGATTCCGCGTCTCCCAGAGTGATTTATAGTTATATCGAACGATATCGAGGGCTAGGAAGTGAATTCTTAGCTGCCTTCGACACACAGCGTGTGGAAAAGTTAAATATCTCAATTCCGAGTCCGCCAGAGTGATTTATCGTTATATCGAACTATATCGAGGGCTAGGAAGTGAATCCTTAGCTCCCTTCGATACACAGCGTGTGGAAAAGGTAAATATCGCGATTCCGCGTCTCCCAGAGTGATTTATCGTTATATCGAACGATATCGAGGGCTAGGAAGTGAATCCTTAGCTCCCTTCGATACACAGCGTGTGGAAAAGGTAAATATCGCGATTCCGCGTCTCCCAGAGTGATTTATAGTTATATAGAACGATATCGAGGGCTAGGAAGTGAATCCTTAGCTCCCTTCGATATTCAGCGTGTGGAAAAGGTAAATATCGCGATTCCGAGTCCGCCAGAGTGATTTATTCTTATATGGAACGATATCGAGGGCTAGGAAGTGAATCCTTAGCTTCCTTCGATACACAGCGTGTGGAAAAGGTGACTATCGCGATTCCGCGTCTCCCAGAGTGATTTATAGTTATATCGAACGATATCGAGGGCTAGGAAGTGAATTCTTAGCTGCCTTCGACACACAGCGTGTGGAAAAGTTAAATATCTCAATTCCGAGTCCGCCAGAGTGATTTATCGTTATATCGAACTATATCGAGGGCTAGGAAGTGAATCCTTAGCTCCCTTCGATACACAGCGTGTGGAAAAGGTAAATATCGCGATTCCGCGTCTCCCAGAGTGATTTATCGTTATATCGAACGATATCGAGGGCTAGGAAGTGAATCCTTAGCTCCCTTCGATACACAGCGTGTGGAAAAGGTAAATATCGCGATTCCGCGTCTCCCAGAGTGATTTATAGTTATATAGAACGATATCGAGGGCTAGGAAGTGAATCCTTAGCTCCCTTCGATATTCAGCGTGTGGAAAAGGTAAATATCGCGATTCCGAGTCCGCCAGAGTGATTTATCCTTATATCGAACGTATCGAGGGCTAGGAAGTGAATCCTTAGCTTCCTTCGATACACAGCGTGTGGAAAAGGTGAATATCGCGATTCCGCGTCTCCCAGAGTGATTTATAGTTATATGGAACGATATCGAGGGCTAGGAAGTGAATCCTTAGCTGCCTTCGATTCACAGCGTGTGGAAAAGGTAAATAACGCGATTCCGAGTCGCCCAAAGTGATTTATCCTTATATCGAACGATATCGAGGGCTAGGAAGTGAATTCTTAGCTGCCTTCGATACACAGCGTGTGGAAAAGGTAAATATCGCAATTCCGAGTCCGCCAGAGTGATTTATCGTTATATCGAACGATATCGAAGGCTAGGAAGTGAATCCTTAGCTCCCTTCGATACACAGCGTGTGGAAAAGGTAAATTACGCGATTCCGAGTCTCCCAGACTAATTTATTGTTATATCGAACGATATCGAGGCCTAGGAAGTGAATCCTTAGCTCCCTTCGATACACAGCGTGTGGAAAAGGTAAATATCGCGATTCCGAGTCCGCCAGAGTGATTTATAGTTATATGGAACGATATCGAGGGCTAGGAAGTGAATCCTTAGCTGCCTTCGTTACACAGCGTGTGGAAAAAGTAAATATCGCGTTTCCGAGGCTCCCAGAGTGATTTATCGTTATATCGAACGATGCCGAGGGCTAGGTAGTGAATCCTTAGCTCCCTTCGATACACAGCGTGTGGAAAAGGTAAATATCGCGATTCCGAGTCCGCCAGAGTGATTTATCCTTATATCGAACGATATCGAGGGCTAGGAAGTGAATTCTTAGCTGCCTTCGATACACAGCGTGTGGAAAAGGTAAATATCGCAATTCCGAGTCCGCCAGAGTGATTTATCGTTATATCGAACGATATCGAAGGCTAGGAAGTGAATCCTTAGCTCCCTTCGATACACAGCGTGTGGAAAAGGTAAATTACGCGATTCCGAGTCTCCCAGACTAATTTATTGTTATATCGAACGATATCATGGCCTAGGAAGTGAATCCTTAGCTCCCTTCGATACACAGCGTGTGGAAAAGGTAAATATCGCGATTCCGAGTCCGCCAGAGTCATTTATCCTTTTATGGAACGATATCGAGGCCTAGGAAGTGAATCCTTACCTCCCTTCGATACACAGCGTGTGGAAAAGGTGAATATTGCGATTCCGCGTCTCCCAGTGTGATTTATCGTTATATCGAACGATATCGAGGGCTAGGAAGTGAATACTTAGCTTCCTTCGATACACAATGTGTGGAAAAGGTAAATATCGCGATTCCGAGTCCGCCAGAGTGATTTATCCTTATATCGAACGATATCGAGGCCTAGGAAGTGAATCCTTAGCTTCCTTCGATACACAGCGTGTGGAAAAGGTGAATATCGCGATTCCGCGTCTCCCAGAGTGATTTATAGTTATATCGAACGATATCGAGGGCTAGGAAGTGAATTCTTAGCTGCCTTCGACACACAGCGTGTGGAAAAGTTAAATATCTCAATTCCGAGTCCGCCAGAGTGATTTATCGTTATATCGAACGATATCGAGGGCTAGGAAGTGAATCCTTAGCTCCCTTCGATACACAGCGTGTGGAAAAGGTAAATATCGCGATTCCGCGTCTCCCAGAGTGATTTATAGTTATATAGAACGATATCGAGGGCTAGGAAGTGAATCCTTAGCTCCCTTCGATATTCAGCGTGTGGAAAAGGTAAATATCGCGATTCCGAGTCTCCCAGAGTGATTTATCGTTATATCGAACTATATCGAGGGCTAGGAAGTGAATCCTTAGCTGCCTTCGATACACAGCGTGTGGAAAAGGTAAATATCGCAATTCCGAGTCCGCCAGAGTGATATATCGTTATATCGATCGATATCGAGGGCTAGGTAGTGAATCCTTAGCTCCCTTCGATACACAGCGTGTGGAAAAGGTAAATATCGCGATTCCTAGTCCGCCAGAGTGATTTATCCTTATATCGAACGATATCGAGGCCTAGGAAGTGAATCCTTAGCTCCCTTCGATACACAGCGTGTGGAAAAGGTAAATATCGCGATTCCGAGTCCGCCAGAGTGATTTATCCTTATATGGAACGATATCGAGGTCTAGGAAGTGAATCCTTAGCTCCCTTCGATATTCAGCGTGTGGAAAAGGTAAATATCGCGATTCCGAGTCTCCCAGAGTGATTTATCGTTATATCGAACGATATCGAGGGCTAGGAAGAGAATCCTTAGCTGCCTTCGATACACAGCGTGTGGAAAAGGTAAATATCGCAATTCCGAGTCCGCCAGAGAGATATATCGTTATATCGAACGATATCGAGGGCTAGTTAGTGAATCCTTAGCTCCCTTCGATACACAGCGTGTGGAAAAGGTAAATATCGCGATTCCGAGTCCCCCAGAGTGATTTATCCTTATATCGAACGATATCGAGGGCTAGGAAGTGAATTCCTAGCTGCATTCGATACACAGCGTGTGGAAAAGGTAAATATCGCGATTCCGAGTCCGCCAAAGTGATTTATCCTTTTATGGAACGAGATCGAGGACTAGGAAGTGAATCCTTACCTCCCTTCGATACACAGCCTGTGGAAAAGGTAAATATCGCGATACCGAGTCCGCCAGAGTGATTTATCCTTTTATGGAACGATATCGAGGCCTAGGAAGTGAATCCTTACCTCCCTTCGATACACAGCCTGTGGAAAAGGTAAATATCGCGATTCCGAGTCCCCCAGAGTGATTTATCCTTATATCGAACGATATCGAGGGCTAGGAAGTGAATTCTTAGCTGCATTCGATACACAGCGTGTGGAAAAGGTAAATATCGCGATTCCGTGTCCGCCAGTGTGATTTATCCTTATATCGAACGATATCGAGGCCTAGGAAGTGAATCCTTAGCTCCCTTCGATACACAGCGTGTGGAAAAGGTAAATATCGCGATTCCGAGTCCGCCAGAGTGATTTATCCTTATATGGAACGATATCGAGGGCTAGGAAGTGAATCCTTAGCTTCCTTCGATACACAGCGTGTGGAAAAGGTGAATATCGCGATTCCGCGTCTCCCAGAGTGATTTATAGTTATATCGAACGATATTGAGGGCTAGGAAGTGAATTCTTAGCTGCCTTCGACACACAGCGTGTGGAAAAGTTAAATATCTCAATTCCGAGTCCGCCAGAGTGATTTATCCTTATATCGAACGATATCGAGGGCTAGGAAGTGAATCCTTAGCTGCCTTCGATACACAGCGTGTGGAAAAGGTAAATATCGCAATTCCGAGTCCGCCAGAGTGATATATCGTTATATCGAACGATATCGAGGGCTAGGAAGTGAATCCTTAGCTGCCTTCGATTCACAGCGTGTGGAAAAGGTAAATAACGCGATTCCGAGTCGCCCAGAGTGATTTATAGTTATATGGAACGATATCGAGGGCTAGGAAGTGAATCCTTAGCTGCCTTCGTTACACAGCGTGTGGAAAAAGTAAATATCGCGTTTCCGAGGCTCCCAGCGTGATTTATCGTTATATCGAACGATGCCGAGGGCTAGGAAGTGTATCCTTAGCTTCTTTCGATACGCAGCGTGTGGAAAAGGTAAATATCGGTATTCCGAGTCCCCCAGACTGATTTATCGTTATATCGAACGATGCCGAGGGCTAGGTAGTGAATCCTTAGCTCCCTTCGATACACAGCGTGTGGAAAAGGTAAATATCGCGATTCCGAGTCCGCCAGAGTGATTTATCCTTATATCGAACGATATCGAGGGCTAGGAAGTGAATTCTTAGCTGCCTTCGATACACAGCGTGTGGAAAAGGTAAATATCGCAATTCCGAGTCCGCCAGAGTGATTTATAGTTATATCGAACGATATCGAGGGCTAGGAAGTGAATTCTTAGCTGCCTTCGACACACAGCGTGTGGAAAAGGTAAATATCGCAATTCCGAGTCCGCCAGAGTGATATATCGTTATATCGATCGATATCGAGGGCTAGGTAGTGAATCCTTAGCTCCCTTCGATACACAGCGTGTGGAAAAGGTAAATATCGCGATTCCGAGTCCCCCAGAGTGATTTATCGTTATATCGAACGATATCGAGGGCTAGGAAGTGAATCCTTAGCTGCCTTCGATACACAGCGTGTGGAAAAGGTAAATATCGCAATTCCGAGTCCGCCAGAGTGATATATCGTTATATCGAACGATATCGAGGGCTAGGTAGTGAATCCTTAGCTCCCTTCGATACACAGCGTGTGGAAAAGGTAAATATCGCGATTCCGAGTCCCCCAGAGTGATTTATCGTTATATCGAACGATATCGAGGGCTAGGAAGTGAATCCTTAGCTCCCTTCGATACACAGCGTGTGGAAAAGGTAAATATCGCGATTCCGCGTCTCCCAGAGTGATTTATAGTTATATAGAACGATATCGAGGGCTAGGAAGTGAATCCTTAGCTTCCTTCGATACACAGCGTGTGGAAAAGGTGAATATCGCGATTCCGCGTCTCCCAGAGTGATTTATAGTTATATCGAACGATATCGAGGGCTAGGAAGTGAATTCTTAGCTGCCTTCGACACACAGCGTGTGGAAAAGGTAAATATCGCAATTCCGAGTCCGCCAGAGTGATATATCGTTATATAGATCGATATCGAGGGCTAGGTAGTGAATCCTTAGCTCCCTTCGATACACAGCGTGTGGAAAAGGTAAATATCGCGATTCCGAGTCCCCCAGAGTGATTTATCGTTATATCGAACGATATCGAGGGCTAGGAAGTGAATCCTTAGCTCCCTTCGATACACAGCGTGTGGAAAAGGTAAATATCGCGATTCCGCGTCTCCCAGAGTGATTTATAGTTATATAGAACGATATCGAGGGCTAGGAAGTGAATCCTTAGCTTCCTTCGATACACAGCGTGTGGAAAAGGTAAATATCGCAATTCCGAGTCCGCCAGAGTGATATATCGTTATATCGAACGATATCGAGGGCTAGGTAGTGAATCCTTAGCTCCCTTCGATACACAGCGTGTGGAAAAGGTAAATATCGCGATTCCGAGTCCCCCAGAGTGATTTATCGTTATATCGAACGATATCGAGGGCTAGGAAGTGAATCCTTAGCTCCCTTCGATACACAGCGTGTGGAAAAGGTAAATATCGCGATTCCGCGTCTCCCAGAGTGATTTATAGTTATATAGAACGATATCGAGGGCTAGGAAGTGAATCCTTAGCTCCCTTCGATATTCAGCGTGTGGAAAAGGTAAATATCGCGATTCCGAGTCCGCCAGAGTGATTTATCCTTATATGGAACGATATCGAGGGATAGGAAGTGAATCCTTAGCTTCCTTCGATACACAGTGTGTGGAAAAGGTGACTATCGCGATTCCGCGTCTCCCAGAGTGATTTATAGTTATATCGAACGATATCGAGGGCTAGGAAGTGAATTCTTAGCTGCCTTCGACACACAGCGTGTGGAAAAGTTAAATATCTCAATTCCGAGTCCGCCAGATTGATTTATCGTTATATCGAACGATATCGAGGGCTAGGAAGTGAATCCTTAGCTCCCTTCGATACACAGCGTGTGGAAAAGGTGAATATCGCGATTCCGCGTCTCCCAGAGTGATTTATAGTTATATGGAACGATATCGAGGGCTAGGAAGTGAATCCTTAGCTGCCTTCGATTCACAGCGTGTGGAAAAGGTAAATAACGCGATTCCGAGTCGCCCAGAGTGATTTATAGTTATATGGAACGATATCGAGGGCTAGGAAGTGAATCCTTAGCTGCCTTCGTTACACAGCGTGTGGAAAAAGTAAATATCGCGTTTCCGAGGCTCCCAGAGTGATTTATCGTTATATCGAACGATGCCGAGGGCTAGGAAGTGTATCCTTAGCTTCTTTCGATACGCAGCGTGTGGAAAAGGTAAATATCGGTATTCCGAGTCCCCCAGACTGATTTATCGTTATATCGAACGATGCCGAGGGCTAGGTAGTGAATCCTTAGCTCCCTTCGATACACAGCGTGTGGAAAAGGTAAATATCGCGATTCCGAGTCCGCCAGAGTGATTTATCCTTATATCGAACGATATCGAGGGCTAGGAAGTGAATTCTTAGCTGCCTTCGATACACAGCGTGTGGAAAAGGTAAATATCGCAATTCCGAGTCCGCCAGAGTGATTTATCGTTATATCGAACGATATCGAAGGCTAGGAAGTGAATCCTTAGCTCCCTTCGATACACAGCGTGTGGAAAAGGTAAATATCGGTATTCCGAGTCCCCCAGACTGATTTATCGTTATATAGAACGATGCCGAGGGCTAGGTAGTGAATCCTTAGCTCCCTTCGATACACAGCGTGTGGAAAAGGTAAATATCGCGATTCCGAGTCCGCCAGAGTGATTTATCCTTATATCGAACGATATCGAGGGCTAGGAAGTGAATTCTTAGCTGCCTTCGATACACAGCGTGTGGAAAAGGTAAATATCGCAATTCCGAGTCCGCCAGAGTGATATATCGTTATATCGATCGATATCGAGGGCTAGGAAGTGAATCCTTAGCTGCCTTCGATTCACAGCGTGTGGAAAAGGTAAATATCGCGATTCCGAGTCCGCCAGAGTGATTTATCCTTTTATGGAACGATATCGAGGCCTAGGAAGTGAATCCTTACCTCCCTTCGATACACAGCGTGTGGAAAAGGTGAATATTGCGATTCCGCGTCTCCCAGTGTGATTTATCGTTATATCGAACGATATCGAGGGCTAGGAAGTGAATACTTAGCTTCCTTCGATACACAGCGTGTGGAAAAGGTGAATATCGCGATTCCGCGTCTCCCAGAGTGATTTATAGTTATATCGAACGATATCGAGGGCTAGGAAGTGAATTCTTAGCTGCCTTCGACACACAGCGTGTGGAAAAGTTAAATATCTCAATTCCGAGTCCGCCAGAGTGATTTATCGTTATATCGAACGATATCGAGGGCTAGGAAGTGAATCCTTAGCTCCCTTCGATACACAGCGTGTGGAAAAGGTAAATATCGCGATTCCGCGTCTCCCAGAGTGATTTATAGTTATATAGAACGATATCGAGGGCAAGGAAGTGAATCCTTAGCTCCCTTCGATATTCAGCGTGTGGAAAAGGTAAATATCGCGATTCCGAGTCTCCCAGAGTGATTTATCGTTATATCGAACGATATCGAGGGCTAGGAAGTGAATCCTTAGCTGCCTTCGATACACAGCGTGTGGAAAAGGTAAATATCGCAATTCCGAGTCCGCCAGAGTGATTTATCGTTATATCGAACGATATCGAGGGCTAGGAAGTGAATCCTTAGCTCCCTTCGATACACAGCGTGTGGAAAAGGTAAATATCGCGATTCCGCGTCTCCCAGAGTGATTTATAGTTATATAGAACGATATCGAGGGCTAGGAAGTGAATCCTTAGCTCCCTTCGATATTCAGCGTGTGGAAAAGGTAAATATCGCGATTCCGAGTCTCCCAGAGTGATTTATCGTTACATCGAACGATATCGAGGGCTAGGAAGTGAATACTTAGCTTCCTTCGATACACAATGTGTGGAAAAGGTAAATATCGCGATTCCGTGTCCGCCAGTGTGATTTATCCTTATATCGAACGATATCGAGGCCTAGGAAGTGAATCCTTAGCTCCCTTCGATACACAGCGTGTGGAAAAGGTAAATATCGCGATTCCGAGTCCGCCAGAGTGATTTATCCTTATATGGAACGATATCGAGGGCTAGGAAGTGAATCCTTAGCTTCCTTCGATACACAGCGTGTGGAAAAGGTGAATATCGCGATACCGCGTCTCCCAGAGTGATTTATAGTTATATCGAACGATATTGAGGGCTAGGAAGTGAATTCTTAGCTGCCTTCGACACACAGCGTGTGGAAAAGTTAAATATCTCAATTCCGAGTCCGCCAGAGTGATTTATCGTTATATCGAACGATATCGAGGGCTAGGAAGTGAATCCTTAGCTCCCTTCGATACACAGCGTGTGGAAAAGGTAAATATTGCGATTCCGAGTCTGCCAGAGTGATTTATCCTTATATCGAACGATATCGACGGCTAGGAAGTGAATTCTTAGCTGCCTTCGATACACAGCGTGTGGAAAAGGTAAATATCGCAATTCCGAGTCCGCCAGAGTGATTTATCCTTATATCGAACGATATCGAGGGCTAGGAAGTGAATCCATAGCTTCCTTCGATACACAGCGTGTGGAAAAGGTGAATATTGCGATTCCGCATCTTCCAGTGTGATTTATAGTTATATCGAACGATATCGAGGGCTAGGAAGTGAATCCTTAGCTGTCTTCGATACACAGCGTTTGGAAAAGGCAAATATCGCGATTCCTAGTCCGCCAGAGTGATTTATCCTTATATTGAACGATATCGAGGCCTAGGAAGTGAATCCTTAGCTCCCTTCGATACACAGCGTGTGGAAAAGGTAAATATCGCGATTCCGAGTCCGCCAGAGTGATTTATCCTTATATGGAACGATATCGAGGGATAGGAAGTGAATCCTTAGCTTCCTTCGATACACAGCGTGTGGAAAAGGTGACTATCGCGATTCCGCGTCTCCCAGAGTGATTTATAGTTATATCGAACGATATCGAGGGCTAGGAAGTGAATTCTTAGCTGCCTTCGACACACAGCGTGTGGAAAAGTTAAATATCTCAATTCCGAGTCCGCCAGAGTGATTTATCGTTATATCGAACGATATCGAGGGCTAGGAAGTGAATCCTTAGCTCCCTTCGATACACAGCGTGTGGAAAAGGTGAATATCGCGATTCCGCGTCTCCCAGAGTGATTTATAGTTATATGGAACGATATCGAGGGCTAGGAAGTGAATCCTTAGCTGCCTTCGATTCACAGCCTGTGGAAAAGGTAAATAACGCGATTCCGAGTCGCCCAGAGTGATTTATAGTTATATGGAACGATATCGAGGGCTAGGAAGTGAATCCTTAGCTGCCTTCGTTACACAGCGTGTGGAAAAAGTAAATATCGCGTTTCCGAGGCTCCCAGAGTGATTTATCGTTATATCGAACGATGCCGAGGGCTAGGAATTGTATCCTTAGCTTCTTTCGATACGCAGCGTGTGGAAAAGGTAAATATCGGTATTCCGAGTCCCCCAGACTGATTTATCGTTATATCGAACGATGCCGAGGGCTAGGTAGTGAATCCTTAGCTCCCTTCGATACAGAGCGTGTGGAAAAGGTAAATATCGCGATTCCGAGTCCGCCAGAGTGATTTATCCTTATATCGAACGATATCGAGGGCTAGGAAGTGAATTCTTAGCTGCCTTCGATACACAGCGTGTGGAAAAGGTAAATATCGCAATTCCGAGTCCGCCAGAGTGATTTATCGTTATATCGAACGATATCGAAGGCTAGGAAGTGAATCCTTAGCTCCCTTCGATACACAGCGTGTGGAAAAGGTAAATTACGCGATTCCGAGTCTCCCAGACTAATTTATTGTTATATCGAACGATATCGAGGCCTAGGAAGTGAATAATTAGCTCCCTTCGATACACAGCGTGTGGAAAAGGTAAATATCGCGATTCCGAGTCCGCCAGAGTGATTTATCCTTTTATGGAACGATATCGAGGCCTAGGAAGTGAATCCTTACCTCCCTTCGATACACAGCGTGTGGAAAAGGTGAATATTGCGATTCCGCGTCTCCCAGTGTGATTTATCGTTATATCGAACGATATCGAGGGCTAGGAAGTGAATACTTAGCTTCCTTCGATACACAGCGTGTGGAAAAGGTGAATATCGCGATTCCGCGTCTCCCAGAGTGATTTATAGTTATATCGAACGATATTGAGGGCTAGGAAGTGAATTCTTAGCTGCCTTCGACACACAGCGTGTGGAAAAGGTAAATATCGCAATTCCGAGTCCGCCAGAGTGATATATCGTTATATCGAACGATATCGAGGGCTAGTTAGTGAATCCTTAGCTCCCTTCGATACACAGCGTGTGGAAAAGGTAAATATCGCGATTCCGAGTCCCCCAGAGTGATTTATCCTTATATCGAACGATATCGAGGGCTAGGAAGTGAATTCCTAGCTGCATTCGATACACAGCGTGTGGAAAAGGTAAATATCGCGATTCCGAGTCCGCCAAAGTGATTTATCCTTTTATGGAACGAGATCGAGGACTAGGAAGTGAATCCTTACCTCCCTTCGATACACAGCCTGTGGAAAAGGTAAATATCGCGATACCGAGTCCGCCAGAGTGATTTATCCTTTTATGGAACGATATCGAGGCCTAGGAAGTGAATCCTTACCTCCCTTCGATAAACAGCCTGTGGAAAAGGTAAATATCGCGATTCCGAGTCCCCCAGAGTGATTTATCCTTATATCGAACGATATCGAGGGCTAGGAAGTGAATTCTTAGCTGCATTCGATACACAGCGTGTGGAAAAGGTAAATATCGCGATTCCGTGTCCGCCAGTGTGATTTATCCTTATATCGAACGATATCGAGGCCTAGGAAGTGAATCCTTAGCTCCCTTCGATACACAGCGTGTGGAAAAGGTAAATATCGCGATTCCGAGTCCGCCAGAGTGATTTATCCTTATATGGAACGATATCGAGGGCTAGGAAGTGAATCCTTAGCTTCCTTCGATACACAGCGTGTGGAAAAGGTGAATATCGCGATTCCGCGTCTCCCAGAGTGATTTATAGTTATATCGAACGATATTGAGGGCTAGGAAGTGAATTCTTAGCTGCCTTCGACACACAGCGTGTGGAAAAGTTAAATATCTCAATTCCGAGTCCGCCAGAGTGATTTATCGTTATATCGAACGATATCGAGGGCTAGGAAGTGAATCCTTAGCTCCCTTCGATACACAGCGTGTGGAAAAGGTAAATATCGCGATTCCGAGTCTGCCAGAGTGATTTATCCTTATATCGAACGATATCGACGGCTAGGAAGTGAATTCTTAGCTGCCTTCGATACACAGCGTGTGGAAAAGGTAAATATCGCAATTCCGAGTCCGCCAGAGTGATTTATCCTTATATCGAACGATATTGAGGGCTAGGAAGTGAATCCATAGCTTCCTTCGATACACAGCGTGTGGAAAAGGTGAATATTGCGATTCCGCATCTTCCAGTGTGATTTATAGTTATATCGAACGATATCGAGGGCTAGGAAGTGAATCCTTAGCTGTCTTCGATACACAGCGTTTGGAAAAGGCAAATATCGCGATTCCTAGTCCGCCAGAGTGATTTATCCTTATATCGAACGATATCGAGGGCTAGGAAGTGAATCCTTAGCTGCCTTCGATACACAGCGTGTGGAAAAGGTAAATATCGCAATTCCGAGTCCGCCAGAGTGATATATCGTTATATCGAACGATATCGAGGGCTAGGAAGTGAATCCTTAGCTGCCTTCGATTCACAGCGTGTGGAAAAGGTAAATAACGCGATTCCGAGTCGCCCAGAGTGATTTATAGTTATATGGAACGATATCGAGGGCTAGGAAGTGAATCCTTAGCTGCCTTCGTTACACAGCGTGTGGAAAAAGTAAATATCGCGTTTCCGAGGCTCCCAGCGTGATTTATCGTTATATCGAACGATGCCGAGGGCTAGGAAGTGTATCCTTAGCTTCTTTCGATACGCAGCGTGTGGAAAAGGTAAATATCGGTATTCCGAGTCCCCCAGACTGATTTATCGTTATATCGAACGATGCCGAGGGCTAGGTAGTGAATCCTTAGCTCCCTTCGATACACAGCGTGTGGAAAAGGTAAATATCGCGATTCCGAGTCCGCCAGAGTGATTTATCCTTATATCGAACGATATCGAGGGCTAGGAAGTGAATTCTTAGCTGCCTTCGATACACAGCGTGTGGAAAAGGTAAATATCGCAATTCCGAGTCCGCCAGAGTGATTTATAGTTATATCGAACGATATCGAGGGCTAGGAAGTGAATTCTTAGCTGCCTTCGACACACAGCGTGTGGAAAAGGTAAATATCGCAATTCCGAGTCCGCCAGAGTGATATATCGTTATATCGATCGATATCGAGGGCTAGGTAGTGAATCCTTAGCTCCCTTCGATACACAGCGTGTGGAAAAGGTAAATATCGCGATTCCGAGTCCCCCAGAGTGATTTATCGTTATATCGAACGATATCGAGGGCTAGGAAGTGAATCCTTAGCTGCCTTCGATACACAGCGTGTGGAAAAGGTAAATATCGCAATTCCGAGTCCGCCAGAGTGATATATCGTTATATCGAACGATATCGAGGGCTAGGTAGTGAATCCTTAGCTCCCTTCGATACACAGCGTGTGGAAAAGGTAAATATCGCGATTCCGAGTCCCCCAGAGTGATTTATCGTTATATCGAACGATATCGAGGGCTAGGAAGTGAATCCTTAGCTCCCTTCGATACACAGCGTGTGGAAAAGGTAAATATCGCGATTCCGCGTCTCCCAGAGTGATTTATAGTTATATAGAACGATATCGAGGGCTAGGAAGTGAATCCTTAGCTTCCTTCGATACACAGCGTGTGGAAAAGGTGAATATCGCGATTCCGCGTCTCCCAGAGTGATTTATAGTTATATCGAACGATATCGAGGGCTAGGAAGTGAATTCTTAGCTGCCTTCGACACACAGCGTGTGGAAAAGGTAAATATCGCAATTCCGAGTCCGCCAGAGTGATATATCGTTATATAGATCGATATCGAGGGCTAGGTAGTGAATCCTTAGCTCCCTTCGATACACAGCGTGTGGAAAAGGTAAATATCGCGATTCCGAGTCCCCCAGAGTGATTTATCGTTATATCGAACGATATCGAGGGCTAGGAAGTGAATCCTTAGCTGCCTTCGATACACAGCGTGTGGAAAAGGTAAATATCGCAATTCCGAGTCCGCCAGAGTGATATATCGTTATATCGAACGATATCGAGGGCTAGGTAGTGAATCCTTAGCTCCCTTCGATACACAGCGTGTGGAAAAGGTAAATATCGCGATTCCGAGTCCCCCAGAGTGATTTATCGTTATATCGAACGATATCGAGGGCTAGGAAGTGAATCCTTAGCTCCCTTCGATACACAGCGTGTGGAAAAGGTAAATATCGCGATTCCGCGTCTCCCAGAGTGATTTATAGTTATATAGAACGATATCGAGGGCTAGGAAGTGAATCCTTAGCTCCCTTCGATATTCAGCGTGTGGAAAAGGTAAATATCGCGATTCCGAGTCCGCCAGAGTGATTTATCCTTATATGGAACGATATCGAGGGATAGGAAGTGAATCCTTAGCTTCCTTCGATACACAGTGTGTGGAAAAGGTGACTATCGCGATTCCGCGTCTCCCAGAGTGATTTATAGTTATATCGAACGATATCGAGGGCTAGGAAGTGAATTCTTAGCTGCCTTCGACACACAGCGTGTGGAAAAGTTAAATATCTCAATTCCGAGTCCGCCAGATTGATTTATCGTTATATCGAACGATATCGAGGGCTAGGAAGTGAATCCTTAGCTCCCTTCGATACACAGCGTGTGGAAAAGGTGAATATCGCGATTCCGCGTCTCCCAGAGTGATTTATAGTTATATGGAACGATATCGAGGGCTAGGAAGTGAATCCTTAGCTGCCTTCGATTCACAGCGTGTGGAAAAGGTAAATAACGCGATTCCGAGTCGCCCAGAGTGATTTATAGTTATATGGAACGATATCGAGGGCTAGGAAGTGAATCCTTAGCTGCCTTCGTTACACAGCGTGTGGAAAAAGTAAATATCGCGTTTCCGAGGCTCCCAGAGTGATTTATCGTTATATCGAACGATGCCGAGGGCTAGGAAGTGTATCCTTAGCTTCTTTCGATACGCAGCGTGTGGAAAAGGTAAATATCGGTATTCCGAGTCCCCCAGACTGATTTATCGTTATATCGAACGATGTCGAGGGCTAGGTAGTGAATCCTTAGCTCCCTTCGATACACAGCGTGTGGAAAAGGTAAATATCGCGATTCCGAGTCCGCCAGAGTGATTTATCCTTATATCGAACGATATCGAGGGCTAGGAAGTGAATTCTTAGCTGCCTTCGATACACAGCGTGTGGAAAAGGTAAATATCGCAATTCCGAGTCCGCCAGAGTGATTTATCGTTATATCGAACGATATCGAAGGCTAGGAAGTGAATCCTTAGCTCCCTTCGATACACAGCGTGTGGAAAAGGTAAATATCGGTATTCCGAGTCCCCCAGACTGATTTATCGTTATATAGAACGATGCCGAGGGCTAGGTAGTGAATCCTTAGCTCCCTTCGATACACAGCGTGTGGAAAAGGTAAATATCGCGATTCCGAGTCCGCCAGAGTGATTTATCCTTATATCGAACGATATCGAGGGCTAGGAAGTGAATTCTTAGCTGCCTTCGATACACAGCGTGTGGAAAAGGTAAATATCGCAATTCCGAGTCCGCCAGAGTGATATATCGTTATATCGATCGATATCGAGGGCTAGGAAGTGAATCCTTAGCTGCCTTCGATTCACAGCGTGTGGAAAAGGTAAATATCGCGATTCCGAGTCCGCCAGAGTGATTTATCCTTTTATGGAACGATATCGAGGCCTAGGAAGTGAATCCTTACCTCCCTTCGATACACAGCGTGTGGAAAAGGTGAATATTGCGATTCCGCGTCTCCCAGTGTGATTTATCGTTATATCGAACGATATCGAGGGCTAGGAAGTGAATACTTAGCTTCCTTCGATACACAGCGTGTGGAAAAGGTGAATATCGCGATTCCGCGTCTCCCAGAGTGATTTATAGTTATCTCGAACGATATCGAGGGCTAGGAAGTGAATTCTTAGCTGCCTTCGACACACAGCGTGTGGAAAAGTTAAATATCTCAATTCCGAGTCCGCCAGAGTGATTTATCGTTATATCGAACGATATCGAGGGCTAGGAAGTGAATCCTTAGCTCCCTTCGATACACAGCGTGTGGAAAAGGTAAATATCGCGATTCCGCGTCTCCCAGAGTGATTTATAGTTATATAGAACGATATCGAGGGCAAGGAAGTGAATCCTTAGCTCCCTTCGATATTCAGCGTGTGGAAAAGGTAAATATCGCGATTCCGAGTCTCCCAGAGTGATTTATCGTTATATCGAACGATATCGAGGGCTAGGAAGTGAATCCTTAGCTGCCTTCGATACACAGCGTGTGGAAAAGGTAAATATCGCAATTCCGAGTCCGCCAGAGTGATTTATCGTTATATCGAACGATATCGAGGGCTAGGAAGTGAATCCTTAGCTCCCTTCGATACACAGCGTGTGGAAAAGGTAAATATCGCGATTCCGCGTCTCCCAGAGTGATTTATAGTTATATAGAACGATATCGAGGGCTAGGAAGTGAATCCTTAGCTCCCTTCGATATTCAGCGTGTGGAAAAGGTAAATATCGCGATTCCGAGTCTCCCAGAGTGATTTATCGTTACATCGAACGATATCGAGGGCTAGGAAGTGAATACTTAGCTTCCTTCGATACACAATGTGTGGAAAAGGTAAATATCGCGATTCCGTGTCCGCCAGTGTGATTTATCCTTATATCGAACGATATCGAGGCCTAGGAAGTGAATCCTTAGCTCCCTTCGATACACAGCGTGTGGAAAAGGTAAATATCGCGATTCCGAGTCCGCCAGAGTGATTTATCCTTATATGGAACGATATCGAGGGCTAGGAAGTGAATCCTTAGCTTCCTTCGATACACAGCGTGTGGAAAAGGTGAATATCGCGATACCGCGTCTCCCAGAGTGATTTATAGTTATATCGAACGATATTGAGGGCTAGGAAGTGAATTCTTACCTGCCTTCGACACACAGCGTGTGGAAAAGTTAAATATCTCAATTCCGAGTCCGCCAGAGTGATTTATCGTTATATCGAACGATATCGAGGGCTAGGAAGTGAATCCTTAGCTCCCTTCGATACACAGCGTGTGGAAAAGGTAAATATTGCGATTCCGAGTCTGCCAGAGTGATTTATCCTTATATCGAACGATATCGACGGCTAGGAAGTGAATTCTTAGCTGCCTTCGATACACAGCGTGTGGAAAAGGTAAATATCGCAATTCCGAGTCCGCCAGAGTGATTTATCCTTATATCGAACGATATCGAGGGCTAGGAAGTGAATCCATAGCTTCCTTCGATACACAGCGTGTGGAAAAGGTGAATATTGCGATTCCGCATCTTCCAGTGTGATTTATAGTTATATCGAACGATATCGAGGGCTAGGAAGTGAATCCTTAGCTGTCTTCGATACACAGCGTTTGGAAAAGGCAAATATCGCGATTCCTAGTCCGCCAGAGTGATTTATCCTTATATTGAACGATATCGAGGCCTAGGAAGTGAATCCTTAGCTCCCTTCGATACACAGCGTGTGGAAAAGGTAAATATCGCGATTCCGAGTCCGCCAGAGTGATTTATCCTTATATGGAACGATATCGAGGGATAGGAAGTGAATCCTTAGCTTCCTTCGATACACAGCGTGTGGAAAAGGTGACTATCGCGATTCCGCGTCTCCCAGAGTGATTTATAGTTATATCGAACGATATCGAGGGCTAGGAAGTGAATCCTTAGCTGTCTTCGATACACAGCGTTTGGAAAAGGCAAATATCGCGATTCCTAGTCCGCCAGAGTGATTTATCCTTATATCGAACGATATCGAGGCCTAGGAAGTGAATCCTTAGCTCCCTTCGATACACAGCGTGTGGAAAAGGTAAATATCGCAATTCCGAGTCCGCCAGAGTGATTTATCCTTATATCGAACGATATCGAGGGCTAGGAAGTGAATCCATAGCTTCCTTCGATACACAGCGTGTGGAAAAGGTGAATATTGCGATTCCGCATCTTCCAGTGTGATTTATAGTTATATCGAACGATATCGAGGGCTAGGAAGTGAATCCTTAGCTGTCTTCGATACACAGCGTTTGGAAAAGGCAAATATCGCGATTCCTAGTCCGCCAGAGTGATTTATCCTTATATTGAACGATATCGAGGCCTAGGAAGTGAATCCTTAGCTCCCTTCGATACACAGCGTGTGGAAAAGGTAAATATCGCGATTCCGAGTCCGCCAGAGTGATTTATCGTTATATCGAACGATATCGAGGGCTAGGAAGTGAATCCTTAGCTCCCTTCGATACACAGCGTGTGGAAAAGGTGAATATCGCGATTCCGCGTCTCCCAGAGTGATTTATAGTTATATGGAACGATATCGAGGGCTAGGAAGTGAATCCTTAGCTGCCTTCGATTCACAGCCTGTGGAAAAGGTAACTAACGCGATTCCGAGTCGCCCAGAGTGATTTATAGTTATATGGAACGATATCGAGGGCTAGGAAGTGAATCCTTAGCTGCCTTCGTTACACAGCGTGTGGAAAAAGTAAATATCGCGTTTCCGAGGCTCCCAGAGTGATTTATCGTTATATCGAACGATGCCGAGGGCTAGGAATTGTATCCTTAGCTTCTTTCGATACGCAGCGTGTGGAAAAGGTAAATATCGGTATTCCGAGTCCCCCAGACTGATTTATCGTTATATCGAACGATGCCGAGGGCTAGGTAGTGAATCCTTAGCTCCCTTCGATACAGAGCGTGTGGAAAAGGTAAATATCGCGATTCCGAGTCCGCCAGAGTGATTTATCCTTATATCGAACGATATCGAGGGCTAGGAAGTGAATTCTTAGCTGCCTTCGATACACAGCGTGTGGAAAAGGTAAATATCGCAATTCCGAGTCCGCCAGAGTGATTTATCGTTATATCGAACGATATCGAAGGCTAGGAAGTGAATCCTTAGCTCCCTTCGATACACAGCGTGTGGAAAAGGTAAATTACGCGATTCCGAGTCTCCCAGACTAATTTATTGTTATATCGAACGATATCGAGGCCTAGGAAGTGAATAATTAGCTCCCTTCGATACACAGCGTGTGGAAAAGGTAAATATCGCGATTCCGAGTCCGCCAGAGTGATTTATCCTTTTATGGAACGATATCGAGGCCTAGGAAGTGAATCCTTACCTCCCTTCGATACACAGCGTGTGGAAAAGGTGAATATTGCGATTCCGCGTCTCCCAGTGTGATTTATCGTTATATCGAACGATATCGAGGGCTAGGAAGTGAATACTTAGCTTCCTTCGATACACAGCGTGTGGAAAAGGTGAATATCGCGATTCCGCGTCTCCCAGAGTGATTTATAGTTATATCGAACGATATTGAGGGCTAGGAAGTGAATTCTTAGCTGCCTTCGACACACAGCGTGTGGAAAAGTTAAATATCTCAATTCCGAGTCCGCCAGAGTGATTTATCGTTATATCGAACGATATCGAGTGCTAGGAAGTGAATCCTTAGCTCCCTTCGATACACAGCGTGTGGAAAAGGTAAATATTGCGATTCCGAGTCTGCCAGAGTGATTTATCCTTATATCGAACGATATCGACGGCTAGGAAGTGAATTCTTAGCTGCCTTCGATACACAGCGTGTGGAAAAGGTAAATATCGCAATTCCGAGTAAGCCAGAGTGATTTATCCTTATATCGAACGATATCGAGGGCTAGGAAGTGAATCCATAGCTTCCTTCGACACACAGCGTGTGGAAAAGGTGAATATTGCGATTCCGCATCTTCCAGTGTGATTTATAGTTATATCGAACGATATCGAGGGCTAGGAAGTGAATCCTTAGCTGTCTTCGATACACAGCGTTTGGAAAAGGCAAATATCGCGATTCCTAGTCCGCCAGAGTGATTTATCCTTATATCGAACGATATCGAGGCCTAGGAAGTGAATCCTTAGCTCCCTTCGATACACAGCGTGTGGAAAAGGTAAATATCGCGATTCCGAGTCCGCCAGAGTGATTTATCCTTATATGGAACGATATCGAGGGATAGGAAGTGAATCCTTAGCTTCCTTCGATACACAGCGTGTGGAAAAGGTGACTATCGCGATTCCGCGTCTCCCAGAGTGATTTATAGTTATATCGAACGATATCGAGGGCTAGGAAGTGAATTCTTAGCTGCCTTCGACACACAGCGTGTGGAAAAGTTAAATATCTCAATTCCGAGTCCGCCAGAGTGATTTATCGTTATATCGAACGATATCGAGGGCTAGGAAGTGAATCCTTAGCTCCCTTCGACACACAGCGTGTGGAAAAGGTGAATATCGCGATTCCGCGTCTCCCAGAGTGATTTATAGTTATATGGAACGATATCGAGGGCTAGGAAGTGAATCCTTAGCTGCCTTCGATTCACAGCCTGTGGAAAAGGTAAATAACGCGATTCCGAGTCGCCCAGAGTGATTTATAGTTATATGGAACGATATCGAGGGCTAGGAAGTGAATCCTTAGCTGCCTTCGTTACACAGCGTGTGGAAAAAGTAAATATCGCGTTTCCGAGGCTCCCAGAGTGATTTATCGTTATATCGAACGATGCCGAGGGCTAGGAATTGTATCCTTAGCTTCTTTCGATACGCAGCGTGTGGAAAAGGTAAATATCGGTATTCCGAGTCCCCCAGACTGATTTATCGTTATATCGAACGATGCCGAGGGCTAGGTAGTGAATCCTTAGCTCCCTTCGATACACAGCGTGTGGAAAAGGTAAATATCGCGATTCCGAGTCCGCCAGAGTGATTTATCCTTATATCGAACGATATCGAGGGCTAGGAAGTGAATTCTTAGCTGCCTTCGATACACAGCGTGTGGAAAAGGTAAATATCGCAATTCCGAGTCCGCCAGAGTGATTTATCGTTATATCGAACGATATCGAAGGCTAGGAAGTGAATCCTTAGCTCCCTTCGATACACAGCGTGTGGAAAAGGTAAATTACGCGATTCCGAGTCTCCCAGACTAATTTATTGTTATATCGAACGATATCGAGGCCTAGGAAGTGAATAATTAGCTCCCTTCGATACACAGCGTGTGGAAAAGGTAAATATCGCGATTCCGAGTCCGCCAGAGTGATTTATCCTTTTATGGAACGATATCGAGGCCTAGGAAGTGAATCCTTACCTCCCTTCGATACACAGCGTGTGGAAAAGGTGAATATTGCGATTCCGAGTCCGCCAGAGTGATTTATCCTTATATCGAACGATATCGAGGGCTAGGAAGTGAATCCATAGCTTCCTTCGATACACAGCGTGTGGAAAAGGTGAATATTGCGATTCCGCATCTTCCAGTGTGATTTATAGTTATATCGAACGATATCGAGGGCTAGGAAGTGAATCCTTAGCTGTCTTCGATACACAGCGTTTGGAAAAGGCAAATATCGCGATTCCTAGTCCGCCAGAGTGATTTATCCTTATATCGAACGATATCGAGGCCTAGGAAGTGAATCCTTAGCTCCCTTCGATACACAGCGTGTGGAAAAGGTAAATATCGCGATTCCGAGTCCGCCAGAGTGATTTATCCTTATATCGAACGATATCGAGGGCTAGGAAGTGAATCCATAGCTTCCTTCGATACACAGCGTGTGGAAAAGGTGAATATTGCGATTCCGCATCTTCCAGTGTGATTTATAGTTATATCGAACGATATCGAGGGCTAGGAAGTGAATCCTTAGCTGTCTTCGATACACAGCGTTTGGAAAAGGCAAATATCGCGATTCCTAGTCCGCCAGAGTGATTTATCCTTATATCGAACGATATCGAGGCCTAGGAAGTGAATCCTTAGCTCCCTTCGATACACAGCGTGTGGAAAAGGTAAATATCGCGATTCCGAGTCCGCCAGAGTGATTTATCCTTATATGGAACGATATCGAGGGATAGGAAGTGAATCCTTAGCTTCCTTCGATACACAGCGTGTGGAAAAGGTGACTATCGCGATTCCGCGTCTCCCAGAGTGATTTATAGTTATATCGAACGATATCGAGGGCTAGGAAGTGAATTCTTAGCTGCCTTCGACACACAGCGTGTGGAAAAGTTAAATATCTCAATTCCGAGTCCGCCAGAGTGATTTATCGTTATATCGAACGATATCGAGGGCTAGGAAGTGAATCCTTAGCTCCCTTCGATACACAGCGTGTGGAAAAGGTGAATATCGCGATTCCGCGTCTCCCAGAGTGATTTATAGTTATATGGAACGATATCGAGGGCTAGGAAGTGAATCCTTAGCTGCCTTCGATTCACAGCCTGTGGAAAAGGTAAATAACGCGATTCCGAGTCGCCCAGAGTGATTTATAGTTATATGGAACGATATCGAGGGCTAGGAAGTGAATCCTTAGCTGCCTTCGTTACACAGCGTGTGGAAAAAGTAAATATCGCGTTTCCGAGGCTCCCAGAGTGATTTATCGTTATATCGAACGATGCCGAGGGCTAGGAATTGTATCCTTAGCTTCTTTCGATACGCAGCGTGTGGAAAAGGTAAATATCGGTATTCCGAGTCCCCCAGACTGATTTATCGTTATATCGAACGATGCCGAGGGCTAGGTAGTGAATCCTTAGCTCCCTTCGATACAGAGCGTGTGGAAAAGGTAAATATCGCGATTCCGAGTCCGCCAGAGTGATTTATCCTTATATCGAACGATATCGAGGGCTAGGAAGTGAATTCTTAGCTGCCTTCGATACACAGCGTGTGGAAAAGGTAAATATCGCAATTCCGAGTCCGCCAGAGTGATTTATCGTTATATCGAACGATATCGAAGGCTAGGAAGTGAATCCTTAGCTCCCTTCGATACACAGCGTGTGGAAAAGGTAAATTACGCGATTCCGAGTCTCCCAGACTAATTTATTGTTATATCGAACGATATCGAGGCCTAGGAAGTGAATAATTAGCTCCCTTCGATACACAGCGTGTGGAAAAGGTAAATATCGCGATTCCGAGTCCGCCAGAGTGATTTATCCTTTTATGGAACGATATCGAGGCCTAGGAAGTGAATCCTTACCTCCCTTCGATACACAGCGTGTGGAAAAGGTGAATATTGCGATTCCGCGTCTCCCAGTGTGATTTATCGTTATATCGAACGATATCGAGGGCTAGGAAGTGAATACTTAGCTTCCTTCGATACACAGCGTGTGGAAAAGGTGAATATCGCGATTCCGCGTCTCCCAGAGTGATTTATAGTTATATCGAACGATATTGAGGGCTAGGAAGTGAATTCTTAGCTGCCTTCGACACACAGCGTGTGGAAAAGTTAAATATCTCAATTCCGAGTCCGCCAGAGTGATTTATCCTTATATCGAACGATATCGAGGCCTAGGAAGTGAATCCTTAGCTCCCTTCGATACACAGCGTGTGGAAAAGGTAAATATCGCGATTCCGAGTCCGCCAGAGTGATTTATCCTTATATGGAACGATATCGAGGGATAGGAAGTGAATCCTTAGCTTCCTTCGATACACAGCGTGTGGAAAAGGTGACTATCGCGATTCCGCGTCTCCCAGAGTGATTTATAGTTATATCGAACGATATCGAGGGCTAGGAAGTGAATTCTTAGCTGCCTTCGACACACAGCGTGTGGAAAAGTTAAATATCTCAATTCCGAGTCCGCCAGAGTGATTTATCGTTATATCGAACGATATCGAGGGCTAGGAAGTGAATCCTTAGCTCCCTTCGATACACAGCGTGTGGAAAAGGTGAATATCGCGATTCCGCGTCTCCCAGAGTGATTTATAGTTATATGGAACGATATCGAGGGCTAGGAAGTGAATCCTTAGCTGCCTTCGATTCACAGCCTGTGGAAAAGGTAAATAACGCGATTCCGAGTCGCCCAGAGTGATTTATAGTTATATGGAACGATATCGAGGGCTAGGAAGTGAATCCTTAGCTGCCTTCGTTACACAGCGTGTGGAAAAAGTAAATATCGCGTTTCCGAGGCTCCCAGAGTGATTTATCGTTATATCGAACGATGCCGAGGGCTAGGAATTGTATCCTTAGCTTCTTTCGATACGCAGCGTGTGGAAAAGGTAAATATCGGTATTCCGAGTCCCCCAGACTGATTTATCGTTATATCGAACGATGCCGAGGGCTAGGTAGTGAATCCTTAGCTCCCTTCGATACACAGCGTGTGGAAAAGGTAAATATCGCGATTCCGAGTCCGCCAGAGTGATTTATCCTTATATCGAACGATATCGAGGGCTAGGAAGTGAATTCTTAGCTGCCTTCGATACACAGCGTGTGGAAAAGGTAAATATCGCAATTCCGAGTCCGCCAGAGTGATTTATCGTTATATCGAACGATATCGAAGGCTAGGAAGTGAATCCTTAGCTCCCTTCGATACACAGCGTGTGGAAAAGGTAAATTACGCGATTCCGAGTCTCCCAGACTAATTTATTGTTATATCGAACGATATCGAGGCCTAGGAAGTGAATAATTAGCTCCCTTCGATACACAGCGTGTGGAAAAGGTAAATATCGCGATTCCGAGTCCGCCAGAGTGATTTATCCTTTTATGGAACGATATCGAGGCCTAGGAAGTGAATCCTTACCTCCCTTCGATACACAGCGTGTGGAAAAGGTGAATATTGCGATTCCGCGTCTCCCAGTGTGATTTATCGTTATATCGAACGATATCGAGGGCTAGGAAGTGAATACTTAGCTTCCTTCGATACACAGCGTGTGGAAAAGGTGAATATCGCGATTCCGCGTCTCCCAGAGTGATTTATAGTTATATCGAACGATATCGAGGGCTAGGAAGTGAATTCTTAGCTGCCTTCGACACACAGCGTGTGGAAAAGTTAAATATCTCAATTCCGAGTCCGCCAGAGTGATTTATCGTTATATCGAACGATATCGAGGGCTAGGAAGTGAATCCTTAGCTCCCTTCGATACACAGCGTGTGGAAAAGGTAAATATCGCGATTCCGCGTCTCCCAGAGTGATTTATAGTTATATAGAACGATATCGAGGGCAAGGAAGTGAATCCTTAGCTCCCTTCGATATTCAGCGTGTGGAAAAGGTAAATATCGCGATTCCGAGTCTCCCAGAGTGATTTATCGTTATATCGAACGATATCGAGGGCTAGGAAGTGAATCCTTAGCTGCCTTCGATACACAGCGTGTGGAAAAGGTAAATATCGCAATTCCGAGTCCGCCAGAGTGATATATCGTTATATCGATCGATATCGAGGGCTAGGTAGTGAATCCTTACCTCCCTTCGATACACAGCGTGTGGAAAAGGTAAATATCGCGATTCCGAGTCCCCCAGAGTGATTTATCGTTATATCGAACGATATCGAGGGCTAGGAAGTGAATCCTTAGCTGCCTTCGATACACAGCGTGTGGAAAAGGTAAATATCGCAATTCCGAGTCCGCCAGAGTGATATATCGTTATATCGAACGATATCGAGGGCTAGGTAGTGAATCCTTAGCTCCCTTCGATACACAGCGTGTGGAAAAGGTAAATATCGCGATTCCGAGTCCCCCAGAGTGATTTATCGTTATATCGAACGATATCGAGGGCTAGGAAGTGAATCCTTAGCTCCCTTCGATACACAGCGTGTGGAAAAGGTAAATATCGCGATTCCGCGTCTCCCAGAGTGATTTATAGTTATATAGAACGATATCGAGGGCTAGGAAGTGAATCCTTAGCTCCCTTCGATATTCAGCGTGTGGAAAAGGTAAATATCGCGATTCCGTGTCTCCCAAAGTGATTTATCGTTATATCGAACGATATCGAGGGCTAGGAAGTGAATCCTTAGCTGCCTTCGATACACAGCGTGTGGAAAAGGTAAATATCGCAATTCCGAGTCCGCCAGAGTGATATATCGTTATATCGATCGATATCGAGGGCTAGGTAGTGAATCCTTAGCTCCCTTCGATACACAGCGTGTGGAAAAGGTAAATTACGCGATTCCGAGTCTCCCAGACTAATTTATTGTTATATCGAACGATATCGAGGCCTAGGAAGTGAATAATTAGCTCCCTTCGATACACAGCGTGTGGAAAAGGTAAATATCGCGATTCCGAGTCCGCCAGAGTGATTTATCCTTTTATGGAACGATATCGAGGCCTAGGAAGTGAATCCTTACCTCCCTTCGATACACAGCGTGTGGAAAAGGTGAATATTGCGATTCCGCGTCTCCCAGTGTGATTTATCGTTATATCGAACGATATCGAGGGCTAGGAAGTGAATACTTAGCTTCCTTCGATACACAGCGTGTGGAAAAGGTGAATATCGCGATTCCGCGTCTCCCAGAGTGATTTATAGTTATATCGAACGATATCGAGGGCTAGGAAGTGAATTCTTAGCTGCCTTCGACACACAGCGTGTGGAAAAGTTAAATATCTCAATTCCGAGTCCGCCAGAGTGATTTATCCTTTTATGGAACGATATCGAGGCCTAGGAAGTGAATCCTTACCTCCCTTCGATACACAGCGTGTGGAAAAGGTGAATATTGCGATTCCGCGTCTCCCAGTGTGATTTATCGTTATATCGAACGATATCGAGGGCTAGGAAGTGAATCCTTAGCTCCCTTCGATACACAGCGTGTGGAAAAGGTGAATATCGCGATTCCGCGTCTCCCAGAGTGATTTATAGTTATATGGAACGATATCGAGGGCTAGGAAGTGAATCCTTAGCTGCCTTCGATTCACAGCCTGTGGAAAAGGTAAATAACGCGATTCCGAGTCGCCCAGAGTGATTTATAGTTATATGGAACGATATCGAGGGCTAGGAAGTGAATCCTTAGCTGCCTTCGTTACACAGCGTGTGGAAAAAGTAAATATCGCGTTTCCGAGGCTCCCAGAGTGATTTATCGTTATATCGAACGATGCCGAGGGCTAGGAATTGTATCCTTAGCTTCTTTCGATACGCAGCGTGTGGAAAAGGTAAATATCGGTATTCCGAGTCCCCCAGACTGATTTATCGTTATATCGAACGATGCCGAGGGCTAGGTAGTGAATCCTTAGCTCCCTTCGATACACAGCGTGTGGAAAAGGTAAATATCGCGATTCCGAGTCCGCCAGAGTGATTTATCCTTATATCGAACGATATCGAGGGCTAGGAAGTGAATTCTTAGCTGCCTTCGATACACAGCGTGTGGAAAAGGTAAATATCGCAATTCCGAGTCCGCCAGAGTGATTTATCGTTATATCGAACGATATCGAAGGCTAGGAAGTGAATCCTTAGCTCCCTTCGATACACAGCGTGTGGAAAAGGTAAATTACGCGATTCCGAGTCTCCCAGACTAATTTATTGTTATATCGAACGATATCGAGGCCTAGGAAGTGAATAATTAGCTCCCTTCGATACACAGCGTGTGGAAAAGGTAAATATCGCGATTCCGAGTCCGCCAGAGTGATTTATCCTTTTATGGAACGATATCGAGGCCTAGGAAGTGAATCCTTACCTCCCTTCGATACACAGCGTGTGGAAAAGGTGAATATTGCGATTCCGCGTCTCCCAGTGTGATTTATCGTTATATCGAACGATATCGAGGGCTAGGAAGTGAATACTTAGCTTCCTTCGACACACAGCGTGTGGAAAAGGTGAATATCGCGATTCCGCGTCTCCCAGAGTGATTTATAGTTATATCGAACGATATCGAGGGCTAGGAAGTGAATTCTTAGCTGCCTTCGACACACAGCGTGTGGAAAAGTTAAATATCTCAATTCCGAGTCCGCCAGAGTGATTTATCGTTATATCGAACGATATCGAGGGCTAGGAAGTGAATCCTTAGCTCCCTTCGATACACAGCGTGTGGAAAAGGTAAATATCGCGATTCCGCGTCTCCCAGAGTGATTTATAGTTATATAGAACGATATCGAGGGCAAGGAAGTGAATCCTTAGCTCCCTTCGATATTCAGTGTGTGGAAAAGGTAAATATCGCGATTCCGAGTCTCCCAGAGTGATTTATCGTTATATCGAACGATATCGAGGGCTAGGAAGTGAATCCTTAGCTGCCTTCGATACACAGCGTGTGGAAAAGGTAAATATCGCAATTCCGAGTCCGCCAGAGTGATATATCGTTATATCGATCGATATCGAGGGCTAGGTAGTGAATCCTTACCTCCCTTCGATACACAGCGTGTGGAAAAGGTAAATATCGCGATTCCGAGTCCCCCAGAGTGATTTATCGTTATATCGAACGATATCGAGGGCTAGGAAGTGAATCCTTAGCTGCCTTCGATACACAGCGTGTGGAAAAGGTAAATATCGCAATTCCGAGTCCGCCAGAGTGATATATCGTTATATCGAACGATATCGAGGGCTAGGTAGTGAATCCTTAGCTCCCTTCGATACACAGCGTGTGGAAAAGGTAAATATCGCGATTCCGAGTCCCCCAGAGTGATTTATCGTTATATCGAACGATATCGAGGGCTAGGAAGTGAATCCTTAGCTCCCTTCGATACACAGCGTGTGGAAAAGGTAAATATCGCGATTCCGCGTCTCCCAGAGTGATTTATAGTTATATAGAACGATATCGAGGGCTAGGAAGTGAATCCTTAGCTCCCTTCGATATTCGCGTGTGGAAAAGGTAAATATCGCGATTCCGTGTCTCCCAAAGTGATTTATCGTTATATCGAACGATATCGAGGGCTAGGAAGTGAATCCTTAGCTGCCTTCGATACACAGCGTGTGGAAAAGGTAAATATCGCAATTCCGAGTCCGCCAGAGTGATATATCGTTATATCGATCGATATCGAGGGCTAGGTAGTGAATCCTTAGCTCCCTTCGATACACAGCGTGTGGAAAAGGTAAATATCGCGATTCCGAGTCCCCCAGAGTGATTTATCCTTATATCGAACGATATCGAGGGCTAGGAAGTGAATTCTTAGCTGCCTTCGATACACAGCGTGTGGAAAAGGTAAATATCGCGATTCCGAGTCCGCCAGAGTGATTTATCCTTATATCGAACGATATCGAGGCCTAGGAAGTGAATCCTTAGCTCCCTTCGATACACAGCGTGTGGAAAAGGTAAATATCGCGATTCCTAGTCCGCCAGAGTGATTTATCCTTATATCGAACGATATCGAGGCCTAGGAAGTGAATCCTTAGCTCCCTTCGATACACAGCGTGTGGAAAAGGTAAATATCGCGATTCCGAGTCCGCCAGAGTGATTTATCCTTATATGGAACGATATCGAGGGCTAGGAAGTGAATCCTTAGCTCCCTTCGATATTCAGCGTGTGGAAAAGGTAAATATCGCGATTCCGAGTCTCCCAGAGTGATTTATCGTTATATCGAACGATATCGAGGGCTAGGAAGTGAATCCTTAGCTGCCTTCGATACACAGCGTGTGGAAAAGTTAAATATCGCAATTCCGAGTCCGCCAGAGTGATATATCGTTATATCGAACGATATCGAGGGCTAGGTAGTGAATCCTTAGCTCCCTTCGATACACAGCCTGTGGAAAAAGTAAATATCGCGATTCCGAGTCCGCCAGAGTGATTTATCGTTATATCGAACGATATCGAGGGCTAGGAAGTGAATACTTAGCTTCCTTCGATACACAATGTGTGGAAAAGGTAAATATCGCGATTCCGTGTCCGCCAGAGTGATTTATCCTTATATCGAACGATATCGAGGCCTAGGAAGTGAATCCTTAGCTCCCTTCGATACACAGCGTGTGGAAAAGGTAAATATCGCGATTCCTAGTCCGCCAGAGTGATTTATCCTTATATCGAACGATATCGAGGCCTAGGAAGTGAATCCTTAGCTCCCTTCGATACACAGCGTCTGGAAAAGGTAAATATCGCGATTCCGAGTCCGCCAGAGTGATTTATCCTTATATGGAACGATATCGAGGGCTAGGAAGTGAATCCTTAGCTGCCTTCGATACACAGCGTGTGGAAAAGGTAAATATCGCAATTCCGAGTCCGCCAGAGTGATATATCGTTATATCGAACGATATCGAGGGCTAGGTAGTGAATCCTTAGCTCCCTTCGATACACAGCGTGTGGAAAAGGTAAATATCGCGATTCCGAGTCCCCCAGAGTGATTTATCCTTATATCGAACGATATCGAGGGCTAGGAAGTGAATTCTTAGCTGCGTTCGATACACAGCGTGTGGAAAAGGTAAATATCGCGATTCCGAGTCCGCCAAAGTGATTTATCCTTTTATGGAACGAGATCGAGGACTAGGAAGTGAATTCTTACCTCCCTTCGATACACAGCCTGTGGAAAAGGTAAATATCGCGATTCCGAGTCCGCCAGAGTGATTTATCCTTATATCGAACGATGCCGAGGGCTAGGAAGTGAATCCTTAGCTTCTTTCGATACGCAGCGTGTGGAAAAGGTAAATATCGGTATTCCGAGTCCCCCAGACTGATTTATCGTTATATCGAACGATGCCGAGGGCTAGGTAGTGAATCCGTACCTCCCTTCGATACACAGCGTGTGGAAAAGGAAAATATCGCGATTCCGAGTCCGCCAGAGTGATTTATCCTTATATCGAACGAAATCGAGGGCTAGGAAGTGAATTCTCAGCTGCCTTCGATACACAGCGTGTGGAAAAGGTAAATGTCGCAATTCCGAGTCCGCCAGAGTGATTTATCGTTATATCGAACGATATCGAAGGCTAGGAAGTGAATCCTTAGCTCCCTTCGATACACAGCGTGTGGAAAAGGTAAATATCGCGATTCCGAGTCCGCCAGAGTGATTTATCCTTTTATGGAACGATATCGAGGCCTAGGAAGTGAATCCTTACCTCCCTTCGATACACAGCGTGTGGAAAAGGTGAATATTGCGATTCCGCGTCTCCCAGTGTGATTTATCGTTATATCGAACGATATCGAGGGCTAGGAAGTGAATCCTTAGCTCCCTTCGATACACAGCGTGTGGAAAAGGTAAATATCGCGATTCCGAGTCCGCCAGAGTGATTTATTGTTATATCGAACGATGCCGAGGGCTAGGAAGTGAATCCTTAGCTTCTATCGATACACAGCGTGTGGAAAAGGTAGATATCGCGTTTCCGAGGCTCCCAGAGTGATTTATCGTTATATGGAAGGATGCCGAGGGCTAGGAACTGAATCCTTAGCTTCTATCGTTACACAGCGTGTGGAAAAAGTAAATATCGCGTTTCCGAGGCTCCCAGAGTGATTTATCGTTATATCGAACGATGCCGAGGGCTAGGAAGTGTATCCTTAGCTTCTTTCGATACGCAGCGTGTGGAAAAGGTAAATATCGGTATTCCGAGTCCCCCAGACTGATTTATCGTTATATCGAACGATGCCGAGGGCTAGGTAGTGAATCCTTAGCTCCCTTCGATACACAGCGTGTGGAAAAGGTATATATCGCGATTCCGAGTCCGCCAGAGTGATTTATCCTTATATCGAACGATATCGAGGGCTAGGAAGTGAATTCTTAGCTGCCTTCGATACACAGCGTGTGGAAAAGGTAAATATCGCAATTCCGAGTCCGCCAGAGTGATTTATCGTTATATCGAACGATATCGAAGGCTAGGAAGTGAATCCTTAGCTCCCTTCGATACACAGCGTGTGGAAAAGGTAAATATCGCGATTCCGAGTCCGCCAGAGTGATTTATCCTTTTATGGAACGATATCGAGGCCTAGGAAGTGAATCCTTACCTCCCTTCGATACACAGCGTGTGGAAAAGGTAAATATCGCGATTCCGAGTCCGCCAGAGTGATTTATCCCTATATCGAACGATATCGAGGCCTAGGAAGTGAATCCTTATCTCCCTTCGATATTCAGCGTGTGGAAAAGGTAAATTACGCGATTCCGAGTCTCCCAGACTAATTTATTGTTATATCGAACGATATCGAGGCCTAGGAAGTGAATCCTTAGCTCCCTTCGATACACAGCGTGTGGAAAAGGTAAATATCGCGATTCCGAGTCCGCCAGAGTGATTTATCCTTTTATGGAACGATATCGAGGCCTAGGAAGTGAATCCTTACCTCCCTTCGATACACAGCGTGTGGAAAAGGTGAATATTGCGATTCCGCGTCTCCCAGTGTGATTTATCGTTATATCGAACGATATCGAGGCCTAGGAAGTGAATCCTTAGCTCCCTTCGATACACAGCGTGTGGAAAAGGTAAATATCGCGATTCCGAGTCCGCCAGAGTGATTTATCCTTTTATGGAACGATATCGAGGCCTAGGAAGTGAATCCTTACCTCCCTTCGATACACAGCGTGTGGAAAAGGTGAATATTGCGATTCCGCGTCTCCCAGTGTGATTTATCGTTATATCGAACGATATCGAGGGCTAGGAAGTGAATACTTAGCTTCCTTCGATACACAATGTGTGGAAAAGGTAAATATCGCGATTCCGAGTCCGCCAGAGTGATTTATTCTTATATCGAACGATATCGAGGCCTAGGAAGTGAATCCTTAGCTTCCTTCGATACACAGCGTGTGGAAAAGGTGAATATCGCGATTCCGCGTCTCCCAGAGTGATTTATAGTTATATCGAACGATATCGAGGGCTAGGAAGTGAATTCTTAGCTGCCTTCGACACACAGCGTGTGGAAAAGTTAAATATCTCAATTCCGAGTCCGCCAGAGTGATTTATCGTTATATCGAACGATATCGAGGGCTAGGAAGTGAATCCTTAGCTCCCTTCGATACACAGCGTGTGGAAAAGGTAAATATCGCGATTCCGCGTCTCCCAGAGTGATTTATAGTTATATAGAACGATATCGAGGGCTAGGAAGTGAATCCTTAGCTCCCTTCGATATTCAGCGTGTGGAAAAGGTAAATATCGCGATTCCGAGTCTCCCAGAGTGATTTATCGTTATATCGAACGATATCGAGGGCTAGGAAGTGAATCCTTAGCTGCCTTCGATACACAGCGTGTGGAAAAGGTAAATATCGCAATTCCGAGTCCGCCAGAGTGATATATCGTTATATCGATCGATATCGAGGGCTAGGTAGTGAATCCTTAGCTCCCTTCGATACACAGCGTGTGGAAAAGGTAAATATCGCGATTCCGAGTCCCCCAGAGTGATTTATCGTTATATCGAACGATATCGAGGGCTAGGAAGTGAATCCTTAGCTCCCTTCGATACACAGCGTGTGGAAAAGGTAAATATCGCGATTCCGAGTCCGCCAGAGTGATTTATTGTTATATCGAACGATGCCGAGGGCTAGGAAGTGAATCCTTAGCTTCTATCGATACGCAGCGTGTGGAAAAGGTAGATATCGCGTTTCCGAGGCTCCCAGAGTGATTTATCGTTATATGGAAGGATGCCGAGGGCTAGGAACTGAATCCTTAGCTTCTATCGTTACACAGCGTGTGGAAAAAGTAAATATCGCGTTTCCGAGGCTCCCAGAGTGATTTATCGTTATATCGAACGATGCCGAGGGCTAGGAAGTGTATCCTTAGCTTCTTTCGATACGCAGCGTGTGGAAAAGGTAAATATCGGTATTCCGAGTCCCCCAGACTGATTTATCGTTATATCGAACGATGCCGAGGGCTAGGTAGTGAATCCTTAGCTCCCTTCGATACACAGCGTGTGGAAAAGGTATATATCGCGATTCCGAGTCCGCCAGAGTGATTTATCCTTATATCGAACGATATCGAGGGCTAGGAAGTGAATTCTTAGCTGCCTTCGATACACAGCGTGTGGAAAAGGTAAATATCGCAATTCCGAGTCCGCCAGAGTGATTTATCGTTATATCGAACGATATCGAAGGCTAGGAAGTGAATCCTTAGCTCCCTTCGATACACAGCGTGTGGAAAAGGTAAATATCGCGATTCCGAGTCCGCCAGAGTGATTTATCCTTTTATGGAACGATATCGAGGCCTAGGAAGTGAATCCTTACCTCCCTTCGATACACAGCGTGTGGAAAAGGTAAATATCGCGATTCCGAGTCCGCCAGAGTGATTTATCCCTATATCGAACGATATCGAGGCCTAGGAAGTGAATCCTTATCTCCCTTCGATATTCAGCGTGTGGAAAAGGTAAATTACGCGATTCCGAGTCTCCCAGACTAATTTATTGTTATATCGAACGATATCGAGGCCTAGGAAGTGAATCCTTAGCTCCCTTCGATACACAGCGTGTGGAAAAGGTAAATATCGCGATTCCGAGTCCGCCAGAGTGATTTATCCTTTTATGGAACGATATCGAGGCCTAGGAAGTGAATCCTTACCTCCCTTCGATACACAGCGTGTGGAAAAGGTGAATATTGCGATTCCGCGTCTCCCAGTGTGATTTATCGTTATATCGAACGATATCGAGGCCTAGGAAGTGAATCCTTAGCTCCCTTCGATACACAGCGTGTGGAAAAGGTAAATATCGCGATTCCGAGTCCGCCAGAGTGATTTATCCTTTTATGGAACGATATCGAGGCCTAGGAAGTGAATCCTTACCTCCCTTCGATACACAGCGTGTGGAAAAGGTGAATATTGCGATTCCGCGTCTCCCAGTGTGATTTATCGTTATATCGAACGATATCGAGGGCTAGGAAGTGAATACTTAGCTTCCTTCGATACACAATGTGTGGAAAAGGTAAATATCGCGATTCCGAGTCCGCCAGAGTGATTTATTCTTATATCGAACGATATCGAGGCCTAGGAAGTGAATCCTTAGCTTCCTTCGATACACAGCGTGTGGAAAAGGTGAATATCGCGATTCCGCGTCTCCCAGAGTGATTTATAGTTATATCGAACGATATCGAGGGCTAGGAAGTGAATTCTTAGCTGCCTTCGACACACAGCGTGTGGAAAAGTTAAATATCTCAATTCCGAGTCCGCCAGAGTGATTTATCGTTATATCGAACGATATCGAGGGCTAGGAAGTGAATCCTTAGCTCCCTTCGATACACAGCGTGTGGAAAAGGTAAATATCGCGATTCCGCGTCTCCCAGAGTGATTTATAGTTATATAGAACGATATCGAGGGCTAGGAAGTGAATCCTTAGCTCCCTTCGATATTCAGCGTGTGGAAAAGGTAAATATCGCGATTCCGAGTCTCCCAGAGTGATTTATCGTTATATCGAACGATATCGAGGGCTAGGAAGTGAATCCTTAGCTGCCTTCGATACACAGCGTGTGGAAAAGGTAAATATCGCAATTCCGAGTCCGCCAGAGTGATATATCGTTATATCGATCGATATCGAGGGCTAGGTAGTGAATCCTTAGCTCCCTTCGATACACAGCGTGTGGAAAAGGTAAATATCGCGATTCCGAGTCCCCCAGAGTGATTTATCGTTATATCGAACGATATCGAGGGCTAGGAAGTGAATCCTTAGCTGCCTTCGATACACAGCGTGTGGAAAAGGTAAATATCGCAATTCCGAGTCCGCCAGAGTGATATATCGTTATATCGAACGATATCGAGGGCTAGGTAGTGAATCCTTAGCTCCCTTCGATACACAGCGTGTGGAAAAGGTAAATATCGCGATTCCGAGTCCCCCAGAGTGATTTATCGTTATATCGAACGATATCGAGGGCTAGGAAGTGAATCCTTAGCTCCCTTCGATACACAGCGTGTGGAAAAGGTAAATATCGCGAATCCGCGTCTCCCAGAGTGATTTATAGTTATATAGAACGATATCGAGGGCTAGGAAGTGAATCCTTAGCTGCCTTCGATACACAGCGTGTGGAAAAGGTAAATATCGCAATTCCGAGTCCGCCAGAGTGATTTATCCTTATATCGAACGATATCGAGGCCTAGGAAGTGAATTCTTAGCTGCCTTCGATACACAGCGTGTGGAAAAGGTAAATATCGCGATTCCGAGTCCGCCAGAGTGATTTATCCTTATATCGAACGATATCGAGGGCTAGGAAGTGAATTCTTAGCTGCCTTCGATACACAGCGTGTGGAAAAGGTAAATATCGCAATTCCGAGTCCGCCAGAGTGATTTATCGTTATATCGAACGATATCGAAGGCTAGGAAGTGAATCCTTAGCTCCCTTCGATACACAGCGTGTGGAAAAGGTAAATATCGCGATTCCGAGTCCGCCAGAGTGATTTATCCTTTTATGGAACGATATCGAGGCCTAGGAAGTGAATCCTTACCTCCCTTCGATACACAGCGTGTGGAAAAGGTAAATATCGCGATTCCGAGTCCGCCAGAGTGATTTATCACTATATCGAACGATATCGAGGCCTAGGAAGTGAATCCTTATCTCCCTTCGATATTCAGCGTGTGGAAAAGGTAAATTACGCGATTCCGAGTCTCCCAGACTAATTTATTGTTATATCGAACGATATCGAGGCCTAGGAAGTGAATCCTTAGCTCCCTTCGATACACAGCGTGTGGAAAAGGTAAATATCGCGATTCCGAGTCCGCCAGAGTGATTTATCCTTTTATGGAACGATATCGAGGCCTAGGAAGTGAATCCTTACCTCCCTTCGATACACAGCGTGTGGAAAAGGTGAATATTGCGATTCCGCGTCTCCCAGTGTGATTTATCGTTATATCGAACGATATCGAGGCCTAGGAAGTGAATCCTTAGCTCCCTTCGATACACAGCGTGTGGAAAAGGTAAATATCGCGATTCCGAGTCCGCCAGAGTGATTTATCCTTTTATGGAACGATATCGAGGCCTAGGAAGTGAATCCTTACCTCCCTTCGATACACAGCGTGTGGAAAAGGTGAATATTGCGATTCCGCGTCTCCCAGTGTGATTTATCGTTATATCGAACGATATCGAGGGCTAGGAAGTGAATACTTAGCTTCCTTCGATACACAATGTGTGGAAAAGGTAAATATCGCGATTCCGAGTCCGCCAGAGTGATTTATTCTTATATCGAACGATATCGAGGCCTAGGAAGTGAATCCTTAGCTTCCTTCGATACACAGCGTGTGGAAAAGGTGAATATCGCGATTCCGCGTCTCCCAGAGTGATTTATAGTTATATCGAACGATATCGAGGGCTAGGAAGTGAATTCTTAGCTGCCTTCGACACACAGCGTGTGGAAAAGTTAAATATCTCAATTCCGAGTCCGCCAGAGTGATTTATCGTTATATCGAACGATATCGAGGGCTAGGAAGTGAATCCTTAGCTCCCTTCGATACACAGCGTGTGGAAAAGGTAAATATCGCGATTCCGCGTCTCCCAGAGTGATTTATAGTTATATAGAACGATATCGAGGGCTAGGAAGTGAATCCTTAGCTCCCTTCGATATTCAGCGTGTGGAAAAGGTAAATATCGCGATTCCGAGTCTCCCAGAGTGATTTATCGTTATATCGAACGATATCGAGGGCTAGGAAGTGAATCCTTAGCTGCCTTCGATACACAGCGTGTGGAAAAGGTAAATATCGCAATTCCGAGTCCGCCAGAGTGATATATCGTTATATCGATCGATATCGAGGGCTAGGTAGTGAATCCTTAGCTCCCTTCGATACACAGCGTGTGGAAAAGGTAAATATCGCGAATCCGCGTCTCCCAGAGTGATTTATCGTTATATCGAACGATATCGAGGGCTAGGAAGTGAATCCTTAGCTCCCTTCGATACACAGCGTGTGGAAAAGGTAAATATCGCGAATCCGCGTCTCCCAGAGTGATTTATAGTTATATAGAACGATATCGAGGGCTAGGAAGTGAATCCTTAGCTGCCTTCGATACACAGCGTGTGGAAAAGGTAAATATCGCAATTCCGAGTCCGCCAGAGTGATTTCTCCTTATATCGAACGATATCGAGGGCTAGGAAGTGAATTCTTAGCTGCCTTCGATACACAGCGTGTGGAAAAGGTAAATATCGCAATTCCGAGTCCGCCAGAGTGATTTATCGTTATATCGAACGATATCGAAGGCTAGGAAGTGAATCCTTAGCTCCCTTCGATACACAGCGTGTGGAAAATGTAAATATCGCGATTCCGAGTCCGCCAGAGTGATTTATCCTTTTATGGAACGATATCGAGGCCTAGGAAGTGAATCCTTACCTCCCTTCGATACACAGCGTGTGGAAAAGGTAAATATCGCGATTCCGAGTCTCCCAGAGTGATTTATCGTTATATCGAACGATATCGAGGGCTAGGAAGTGAATCCTTAGCTGCCTTCGATACACAGCGTGTGGAAAAGGTAAATATCGCAATTCCGAGTCCGCCAGAGTGATATATCGTTATATCGATCGATATCGAGGGCTAGGTAGTGAATCCTTAGCTCCCTTCGATACACAGCGTGTGGAAAAGGTAAATATCGCGATTCCGAGTCCCCCAGAGTGATTTATCGTTATATCGAACGATATCGAGGGCTAGGAAGTGAATCCTTAGCTGCCTTCGATACACAGCGTGTGGAAAAGGTAAATATCGCAATTCCGAGTCCGCCAGAGTGATATATCGTTATATCGAACGATATCGAGGGCTAGGTAGTGAATCCTTAGCTCCCTTCGATACACAGCGTGTGGAAAAGGTAAATATCGCGATTCCGAGTCCCCCAGAGTGATTTATCGTTATATCGAACGATATCGAGGGCTAGGAAGTGAATCCTTAGCTCCCTTCGATACACAGCGTGTGGAAAAGGTAAATATCGCGAATCCGCGTCTCCCAGAGTGATTTATAGTTATATAGAACGATATCGAGGGCTAGGAAGTGAATCCTTAGCTGCCTTCGATACACAGCGTGTGGAAAAGGTAAATATCGCAATTCCGAGTCCGCCAGAGTGATTTATCCTTATATCGAACGATATCGAGGCCTAGGAAGTGAATTCTTAGCTGCCTTCGATACACAGCGTGTGGAAAAGGTAAATATCGCGATTCCGAGTCCGCCAGAGTGATTTATCCTTATATCGAACGATATCGAGGGCTAGGAAGTGAATTCTTAGCTGCCTTCGATACACAGCGTGTGGAAAAGGTAAATATCGCAATTCCGAGTCCGCCAGAGTGATTTATCGTTATATCGAACGATATCGAAGGCTAGGAAGTGAATCCTTAGCTCCCTTCGATACACAGCGTGTGGAAAAGGTAAATATCGCGATTCCGAGTCCGCCAGAGTGATTTATCCTTTTATGGAACGATATCGAGGCCTAGGAAGTGAATCCTTACCTCCCTTCGATACACAGCGTGTGGAAAAGGTAAATATCGCGATTCCGAGTCCGCCAGAGTGATTTATCACTATATCGAACGATATCGAGGCCTAGGAAGTGAATCCTTATCTCCCTTCGATATTCAGCGTGTGGAAAAGGTAAATTACGCGATTCCGAGTCTCCCAGACTAATTTATTGTTATATCGAACGATATCGAGGCCTAGGAAGTGAATCCTTAGCTCCCTTCGATACACAGCGTGTGGAAAAGGTAAATATCGCGATTCCGAGTCCGCCAGAGTGATTTATCCTTTTATGGAACGATATCGAGGCCTAGGAAGTGAATCCTTACCTCCCTTCGATACACAGCGTGTGGAAAAGGTGAATATTGCGATTCCGCGTCTCCCAGTGTGATTTATCGTTATATCGAACGATATCGAGGCCTAGGAAGTGAATCCTTACCTCCCTTCGATACACAGCGTGTGGAAAAGGTGAATATTGCGATTCCGCGTCTCCCAGTGTGATTTATCGTTATATCGAACGATATCGAGGGCTAGGAAGTGAATACTTAGCTTCCTTCGATACACAATGTGTGGAAAAGGTAAATATCGCGATTCCGAGTCCGCCAGAGTGATTTATTCTTATATCGAACGATATCGAGGCCTAGGAAGTGAATCCTTAGCTTCCTTCGATACACAGCGTGTGGAAAAGGTGAATATCGCGATTCCGCGTCTCCCAGAGTGATTTATAGTTATATCGAACGATATCGAGGGCTAGGAAGTGAATTCTTAGCTGCCTTCGACACACAGCGTGTGGAAAAGTTAAATATCTCAATTCCGAGTCCGCCAGAGTGATTTATCGTTATATCGAACGATATCGAGGGCTAGGAAGTGAATCCTTAGCTCCCTTCGATACACAGCGTGTGGAAAAGGTAAATATCGCGATTCCGCGTCTCCCAGAGTGATTTATAGTTATATAGAACGATATCGAGGGCTAGGAAGTGAATCCTTAGCTCCCTTCGATATTCAGCGTGTGGAAAAGGTAAATATCGCGATTCCGAGTCTCCCAGAGTGATTTATCGTTATATCGAACGATATCGAGGGCTAGGAAGTGAATCCTTAGCTGCCTTCGATACACAGCGTGTGGAAAAGGTAAATATCGCAATTCCGAGTCCGCCAGAGTGATATATCGTTATATCGATCGATATCGAGGGCTAGGTAGTGAATCCTTAGCTCCCTTCGATACACAGCGTGTGGAAAAGGTAAATATCGCGAATCCGCGTCTCCCAGAGTGATTTATCGTTATATCGAACGATATCGAGGGCTAGGAAGTGAATCCTTAGCTCCCTTCGATACACAGCGTGTGGAAAAGGTAAATATCGCGAATCCGCGTCTCCCAGAGTGATTTATAGTTATATAGAACGATATCGAGGGCTAGGAAGTGAATCCTTAGCTGCCTTCGATACACAGCGTGTGGAAAAGGTAAATATCGCAATTCCGAGTCCGCCAGAGTGATTTCTCCTTATATCGAACGATATCGAGGGCTAGGAAGTGAATTCTTAGCTGCCTTCGATACACAGCGTGTGGAAAAGGTAAATATCGCAATTCCGAGTCCGCCAGAGTGATTTATCGTTATATCGAACGATATCGAAGGCTAGGAAGTGAATCCTTAGCTCCCTTCGATACACAGCGTGTGGAAAATGTAAATATCGCGATTCCGAGTCCGCCAGAGTGATTTATCCTTTTATGGAACGATATCGAGGCCTAGGAAGTGAATCCTTACCTCCCTTCGATACACAGCGTGTGGAAAAGGTAAATATCGCGATTCCGAGTCCGCCAGAGTGATTTATCCCTATATCGAACGATATCGAGGCCTAGGAAGTGAATCCTTATCGCCCTTCGATATTCAGCGTGTGGAAAAGGTAAATTACGCGATTCCGAGTCTCCCAGACTAATTTATTGTTATATCGAACGATATCGAGGCCTAGGAAGTGAATCCTTAGCTCCCTTCGATACACAGCGTGTGGAAAAGGTAAATATCGCGATTCCGAGTCCGCCAGAGTGATTTATCCTTTTATGGAACGATATCGAGGCCTAGGAAGTGAATCCTTACCTCCCTTCGATACACAGCGTGTGGAAAAGGTGAATATTGCGATTCCGCGTCTCCCAGTGTGATTTATCGTTATATCGAACGATATCGAGGGCTAGGAAGTGAATACTTAGCTTCCTTCGATACACAATGTGTGGAAAAGTTAAATATCTCAATTCCGAGTCCGCCAGAGTGATTTATCGTTATATCGAACGATATCGAGGGCTAGGAAGTGAATCCTTAGCTCCCTTCGATACACAGCGTGTGGAAAAGGTAAATATCGCGATTCCGCGTCTCCCAGAGTGATTTATAGTTATATAGAACGATATCGAGGGCTAGGAAGTGAATCCTTAGCTCCCATCGATATTCAGCGTGTGGAAAAGGTAAATATCGCGATTCCGAGTCTCCCAGAGTGATTTATCGTTATATCGAACGATATCGAGGGCTAGGAAGTGAATCCTTAGCTGCCTTCGATACACAGCGTGTGGAAAAGGTAAATATCGCAATTCCGAGTCCGCCAGAGTGATATATCGTTATATCGATCGATATCGAGGGCTAGGTAGTGAATCCTTAGCTCCCTTCGATACACAGCGTGTGGAAAAGGTAAATATCGCGATTCCGAGTCCCCCAGAGTGATTTATCGTTATATCGAACGATATCGAGGGCTAGGAAGTGAATCCTTAGCTGCCTTCGATACACAGCGTGTGGAAAAGGTAAATATCGCAATTCCGAGTCCGCCAGAGTGATATATCGTTATATCGAACGATATCGAGGGCTAGGTAGTGAATCCTTAGCTCCCTTCGATACACAGCGTGTGGAAAAGGTAAATATCGCGATTCCGAGTCCCCCAGAGTGATTTATCGTTATATCGAACGATATCGAGGGCTAGGAAGTGAATCCTTAGCTCCCTTCGATACACAGCGTGTGGAAAAGGTAAATATCGCAATTCCGAGTCCGCCAGAGTGATTTATCGTTATATCGAACGATATCGAAGGCTAGGAAGTGAATCCTTAGCTCCCTTCGATACACAGCGTGTGGAAAAGGTAAATATCGCGATTCCGAGTCCGCCAGAGTGATTTATCCTTTTATGGAACGATATCGAGGCCTAGGAAGTGAATCCTTACCTCCCTTCGATACACAGAGTGTGGAAAAGGTAAATATCGCGATTCCGAGTCCGCCAGAGTGATTTATCACTATATCGAACGATATCGAGGCCTAGGAAGTGAATCCTTATCTCCCTTCGATATTCAGCGTGTGGAAAAGGTAAATTACGCGATTCCGAGTCTCCCAGACTAATTTATTGTTACATCGAACGATATCGAGGCCTAGGAAGTGAATCCTTAGCTCCCTTCGATACACAGCGTGTGGAAAAGGTAAATATCGCGATTCCGAGTCCGCCAGAGTGATTTATCCTTTTATGGAACGATATCGAGGCCTAGGAAGTGAATCCTTACCTCCCTTCGATACACAGCGTGTGGAAAAGGTGAATATTGCGATTCCGCGTCTCCCAGTGTGATTTATCGTTATATCGAACGATATCGAGGCCTAGGAAGTGAATCCTTAGCTCCCTTCGATACACAGCGTGTGGAAAAGGTAAATATCGCGATTCCGAGTCCGCCAGAGTGATTTATCCTTTTATGGAACGATATCGAGGCCTAGGAAGTGAATCCTTACCTCCCTTCGATACACAGCGTGTGGAAAAGGTGAATATTGCGATTCCGCGTCTCCCAGTGTGATTTATCGTTATATCGAACGATATCGAGGGCTAGGAAGTGAATACTTAGCTTCCTTCGATACACAATGTGTGGAAAAGGTAAATATCGCGATTCCGAGTCCGCCAGAGTGATTTATTCTTATATCGAACGATATCGAGGCCTAGGAAGTGAATCCTTAGCTTCCTTCGATACACAGCGTGTGGAAAAGGTGAATATCGCGATTCCGCGTCTCCCAGAGTGATTTATAGTTATATCGAACGATATCGAGGGCTAGGAAGTGAATTCTTAGCTGCCTTCGACACACAGCGTGTGGAAAAGTTAAATATCTCAATTCCGAGTCCGCCAGAGTGATTTATAGTTATATAGAACGATATCGAGGGCTAGGAAGTGAATCCTTAGCTCCCTTCGATATTCAGCGTGTGGAAAAGGTAAATATCGCGATTCCGAGTCTCCCAGAGTGATTTATCGTTATATCGAACGATATCGAGGGCTAGGAAGTGAATCCTTAGCTGCCTTCGATACACAGCGTGTGGAAAAGGTAAATATCGCAATTCCGAGTCCGCCAGAGTGATATATCGTTATATCGATCGATATCGAGGGCTAGGTAGTGAATCCTTAGCTCCCTTCGATACACAGCGTGTGGAAAAGGTAAATATCGCGATTCCGAGTCCCCCAGAGTGATTTATCGTTATATCGAACGATATCGAGGGCTAGGAAGTGAATCCTTAGCTGCCTTCGATACACAGCGTGTGGAAAAGGTAAATATCGCAATTCCGAGTCCGCCAGAGTGATATATCGTTATATCGAACGATATCGAGGGCTAGGTAGTGAATCCTTAGCTCCCTTCGATACACAGCGTGTGGAAAAGGTAAATATCGCGATTCCGAGTCCCCCAGAGTGATTTATCGTTATATCGAACGATATCGAGGGCTAGGAAGTGAATCCTTAGCTCCCTTCGATACACAGCGTGTGGAAAAGGTAAATATCGCGAATCCGCGTCTCCCAGAGTGATTTATAGTTATATAGAACGATATCGAGGGCTAGGAAGTGAATCCTTAGCTGCCTTCGATACACAGCGTGTGGAAAAGGTAAATATCGCAATTCCGAGTCCGCCAGAGTGATTTATCCTTATATCGAACGATATCGAGGGCTAGGAAGTGAATTCTTAGCTGCCTTCGATACACAGCGTGTGGAAAAGGTAAATATCGCAATTCCGAGTCCGCCAGAGTGATTTATCGTTATATCGAACGATATCGAAGGCTAGGAAGTGAATCCTTAGCTCCCTTCGATACACAGCGTGTGGAAAAGGTAAATATCGCGATTCCGAGTCCGCCAGAGTGATTTATCCTTTTATGGAACGATATCGAGGCCTAGGAAGTGAGTCCTTACCTCCCTTCGATACACAGCGTGTGGAAAAGGTAAATATCGCGATTCCGAGTCCGCCAGAGTGATTTATCCTTATATCGAACGATATCGAGGCCTAGGAAGTGAATCCTTAGCTGCCTTCGATACACAGCGTGTGGAAAAGGTAAATATCGCAATTCCGAGTCCGCCAGAGTGATATATCGTTATATCGAACGATATCGAGGGCTAGGTAGTGAATCCTTAGCTCCCTTCGATACACAGCGTGTGGAAAAGGTAAATATCGCGATTCCGAGTCCCCCAGAGTGATTTATCGTTATATCGAACGATGCCGAGGGCTAGGTAGTGAATCCTTAGCTCCCTTCGATACACAGCGTGTGGAAAAGGTAAATATCGCGATTCCTAGTCCGCCAGAGTGATTTATCCTTTTATGGAACGATATCGAGGCCTAGGAAGTGAATCCTTAGCTCCCTTCGATACACAGCGTGTGGAAAAGGTAAATATCGCGATTCCGAGTCCGCCAGAGTGATTTATAGTTATATCGAACGATATCGAGGGCTAGGAAGTGAATTCTTAGCTGCCTTCGACACACAGCGTGTGGAAAAGTTAAATATCGCAATTCGGAGTCCGCCAGAGTGATTTATAGTTATATAGAACGATATCGAGGGCTAGGAAGTGAATCCTTAGCTCCCTTCGATATTCAGCGTGTGGAAAAGGTAAATATCGCGATTCCGAGTCTCCCAGAGTGATTTATCGTTATATCGAACGATATCGAGGGCTAGGAAGTGAATCCTTAGCTGCCTTCGATACACAGCGTGTGGAAAAGGTAAATATCGCAATTCCGAGTCCGCCAGAGTGATATATCGTTATATCGATCGATATCGAGGGCTAGGTAGTGAATCCTTAGCTCCCTTCGATACACAGCGTGTGGAAAAGGTAAATATCGCGATTCCGAGTCCCCCAGAGTGATTTATCGTTATATCGAACGATATCGAGGGCTAGGAAGTGAATCCTTAGCTGCCTTCGATACACAGCGTGTGGAAAAGGTAAATATCGCAATTCCGAGTCCGCCAGAGTGATATATCGTTATATCGAACGATATCGAGGGCTAGGTAGTGAATCCTTAGCTCCCTTCGATACACAGCGTGTGGAAAAGGTAAATATCGCGATTCCGAGTCCCCCAGAGTGATTTATCGTTATATCGAACGATATCGAGGGCTAGGAAGTGAATCCTTAGCTCCCTTCGATACACAGCGTGTGGAAAAGGTAAATATCGCGATTCCGAGTCCCCCAGAGTGATTTATCGTTATATAGAACGATATCGAGGGCTAGGAAGTGAATCCTTAGCTGCCTTCGATACACAGCGTGTGGAAAAGGTAAATATCGCAATTCCGAGTCCGCCAGAGTGATTTATCCTTATATCGAACGATATCGAGGGCTAGGAAGTGAATTCTTAGCTGCCTTCGATACACAGCGTGTGGAAAAGGTAAATATCGCAATTCCGAGTCCGCCAGAGTGATTTATCGTTATATCGAACGATATCGAAGGCTAGGAAGTGAATCCTTAGCTCCCTTCGATACACAGCGTGTGGAAAAGGTAAATATCGCGATTCCGAGTCCGCCAGAGTGATTTATCCTTTTATGGAACGATATCGAGGCCTAGGAAGTGAGTCCTTACCTCCCTTCGATACACAGCGTGTGGAAAAGGTAAATATCGCGATTCCGAGTCCGCCAGAGTGATTTATCCTTATATCGAACGATATCGAGGCCTAGGAAGTGAATCCTTAGCTGCCTTCGATACACAGCGTGTGGAAAAGGTAAATATCGCAATTCCGAGTCCGCCAGAGTGATATATCGTTATATCGAACGATATCGAGGGCTAGGTAGTGAATCCTTAGCTCCCTTCGATACACAGCGTGTGGAAAAGGTAAATATCGCGATTCCGAGGCCCCCAGTGTGATTTATCGTTATATCGAACGATATCGAGGGCTAGGAAGTGAATACTTAGCTTCCTTCGATACACAATGTGTGGAAAAGGTAAATATCGCGATTCCGAGTCCGCCAGAGTGATTTATTCTTATATCGAACGATATCGAGGCCTAGGAAGTGAATCCTTAGCTTCCTTCGATACACAGCGTGTGGAAAAGGTGAATATCGCGATTCCGCGTCTCCCAGAGTGATTTATAGTTATATCGAACGATATCGAGGGCTAGGAAGTGAATTCTTAGCTGCCTTCGACACACAGCGTGTGGAAAAGTTAAATATCTCAATTCCGAGTCCGCCAGAGTGATTTATAGTTATATCGAACGATATCGAGGGCTAGGAAGTGAATTCTTAGCTGCCTTCGACACACAGCGTGTGGAAAAGTTAAATATCTCAATTCGGAGTCCGCCAGAGTGATTTATCGTTATATCGAACGATATCGAAGGCTAGGAAGTGAATCCTTAGCTCCCTTCGATACACAGCTTGTGGAAAAGGTGAATATCGCGATTCCGCGTCCGCCAGAGTGATTTATCCTAATATCGAACGATATCGAGGGCTAGGAAGTGAATTCTTAGCTTCCTTCGATACACAGCGCGTGGAAAAGGTAAATATCGCGAATCCGCGTCTCCCAGAGTGATTTATAGTTATATAGAACGATATCGAGGGCTAGGAAGTGAATCCTTAGCTGCCTTCGATACACAGCGTGTGGAAAAGGTAAATATCGCAATTCCGAGTCCGCCAGAGTGATTTATCCTTATATCGAACGATATCGAGGGCTAGGAAGTGAATTCTTAGCTGCCTTCGATACACAGCGTGTGGAAAAGGTAAATATCGCAATTCCGAGTCCGCCAGAGTGATTTATCGTTATATCGAACGATATCGAAGGCTAGGAAGTGAATCCTTAGCTCCCTTCGATACACAGCGTGTGGAAAAGGTAAATATCGCGATTCCGAGTCCGCCAGAGTGATTTATCCTTTTATGGAACGATATCGAGGCCTAGGAAGTGAGTCCTTACCTCCCTTCGATACACAGCGTGTGGAAAAGGTAAATATCGCGATTCCGAGTCCGCCAGAGTGATTTATCCTTATATCGAACGATATCGAGGCCTAGGAAGTGAATCCTTAGCTGCCTTCGATACACAGCGTGTGGAAAAGGTAAATATCGCAATTCCGAGTCCGCCAGAGTGATATATCGTTATATCGAACGATATCGAGGGCTAGGTAGTGAATCCTTAGCTCCCTTCGATACACAGCGTGTGGAAAAGGTAAATATCGCGATTCCGAGTCCCCCAGAGTGATTTATCGTTATATCGAACGATGCCGAGGGCTAGGTAGTGAATCCTTAGCTCCCTTCGATACACAGCGTGTGGAAAAGGTAAATATCGCGATTCCTAGTCCGCCAGAGTGATTTATCCTTTTATGGAACGATATCGAGGCCTAGGAAGTGAATCCTTAGCTCCCTTCGATACACAGCGTGTGGAAAAGGTAAATATCGCGATTCCGAGTCCGCCAGAGTGATTTATAGTTATATCGAACGATATCGAGGGCTAGGAAGTGAATTCTTAGCTGCCTTCGACACACAGCGTGTGGAAAAGTTAAATATCGCAATTCGGAGTCCGCCAGAGTGATTTATAGTTATATAGAACGATATCGAGGGCTAGGAAGTGAATCCTTAGCTCCCTTCGATATTCAGCGTGTGGAAAAGGTAAATATCGCGATTCCGAGTCTCCCAGAGTGATTTATCGTTATATCGAACGATATCGAGGGCTAGGAAGTGAATCCTTAGCTGCCTTCGATACACAGCGTGTGGAAAAGGTAAATATCGCAATTCCGAGTCCGCCAGAGTGATATATCGTTATATCGATCGATATCGAGGGCTAGGTAGTGAATCCTTAGCTCCCTTCGATACACAGCGTGTGGAAAAGGTAAATATCGCGATTCCGAGTCCCCCAGAGTGATTTATCGTTATATCGAACGATATCGAGGGCTAGGAAGTGAATCCTTAGCTGCCTTCGATACACAGCGTGTGGAAAAGGTAAATATCGCAATTCCGAGTCCGCCAGAGTGATATATCGTTATATCGAACGATATCGAGGGCTAGGTAGTGAATCCTTAGCTCCCTTCGATACACAGCGTGTGGAAAAGGTAAATATCGCGATTCCGAGTCCCCCAGAGTGATTTATCGTTATATCGAACGATATCGAGGGCTAGGAAGTGAATCCTTAGCTCCCTTCGATACACAGCGTGTGGAAAAGGTAAATATCGCGATTCCGAGTCCCCCAGAGTGATTTATCGTTATATAGAACGATATCGAGGGCTAGGAAGTGAATCCTTAGCTGCCTTCGATACACAGCGTGTGGAAAAGGTAAATATCGCAATTCCGAGTCCGCCAGAGTGATTTATCCTTATATCGAACGATATCGAGGGCTAGGAAGTGAATTCTTAGCTGCCTTCGATACACAGCGTGTGGAAAAGGTAAATATCGCAATTCCGAGTCCGCCAGAGTGATTTATCGTTATATCGAACGATATCGAAGGCTAGGAAGTGAATCCTTAGCTCCCTTCGATACACAGCGTGTGGAAAAGGTAAATATCGCGATTCCGAGTCCGCCAGAGTGATTTATCCTTTTATGGAACGATATCGAGGCCTAGGAAGTGAGTCCTTACCTCCCTTCGATACACAGCGTGTGGAAAAGGTAAATATCGCGATTCCGAGTCCGCCAGAGTGATTTATCCTTATATCGAACGATATCGAGGCCTAGGAAGTGAATCCTTAGCTGCCTTCGATACACAGCGTGTGGAAAAGGTAAATATCGCAATTCCGAGTCCGCCAGAGTGATATATCGTTATATCGAACGATATCGAGGGCTAGGTAGTGAATCCTTAGCTCCCTTCGATACACAGCGTGTGGAAAAGGTAAATATCGCGATTCCGAGGCCCCCAGTGTGATTTATCGTTATATCGAACGATATCGAGGGCTAGGAAGTGAATACTTAGCTTCCTTCGATACACAATGTGTGGAAAAGGTAAATATCGCGATTCCGAGTCCGCCAGAGTGATTTATTCTTATATCGAACGATATCGAGGCCTAGGAAGTGAATCCTTAGCTTCCTTCGATACACAGCGTGTGGAAAAGGTGAATATCGCGATTCCGCGTCTCCCAGAGTGATTTATAGTTATATCGAACGATATCGAGGGCTAGGAAGTGAATTCTTAGCTGCCTTCGACACACAGCGTGTGGAAAAGTTAAATATCTCAATTCCGAGTCCGCCAGAGTGATTTATAGTTATATCGAACGATATCGAGGGCTAGGAAGTGAATTCTTAGCTGCCTTCGACACACAGCGTGTGGAAAAGTTAAATATCTCAATTCGGAGTCCGCCAGAGTGATTTATCGTTATATCGAACGATATCGAAGGCTAGGAAGTGAATCCTTAGCTCCCTTCGATACACAGCTTGTGGAAAAGGTGAATATCGCGATTCCGCGTCCGCCAGAGTGATTTATCCTAATATCGAACGATATCGAGGGCTAGGAAGTGAATTCTTAGCTTCCTTCGATACACAGCGCGTGGAAAAGGTAAATATCGCGTTTCCGAGGCTCCCAGAGTGATTTATCGTTATATGGAACGATGCCGAGGGCTAGGAACTGAATCCTTAGCTTCTATCGTTACACAGCGTGTGGAAAAAGTAAATATCGCGTTTCCGAGGCTCCCAGAGTGATTTATCGTTATATCGAACGATGCCGAGGGCTAGGAAGTGTATCCTTAGCTTCTTTCGATACGCAGCGTGTGGAAAAGGTAAATATCGCGATTCCGAGTCTCCCAGAGTGATTTATCGTTATATCGAACGATATCGAGGGCTAGGAAGTGAATCCTTAGCTGCCTTCGATACACAGCGTGTGGAAAAGGTAAATATCGCAATTCCGAGTCCGCCAGAGTGATATATCGTTATATCGATCGATATCGAGGGCTAGGTAGTGAATCCTTAGCTCCCTTCGATACACAGCGTGTGGAAAAGGTAAATATCGCGATTCCGAGTCCCCCAGAGTGATTTATCGTTATATCGAACGATATCGAGGGCTAGGAAGTGAATCCTTAGCTGCCTTCGATACACAGCGTGTGGAAAAGGTAAATATCGCAATTCCGAGTCCGCCAGAGTGATATATCGTTATATCGAACGATATCGAGGGCTAGGTAGTGAATCCTTAGCTCCCTTCGATACACAGCGTGTGGAAAAGGTAAATATCGCGATTCCGAGTCCCCCAGAGTGATTTATCGTTATATCGAACGATATCGAGGGCTAGGAAGTGAATCCTTAGCTCCCTTCGATACACAGCGTGTGGAAAAGGTAAATATCGCGATTCCGAGTCCCCCAGAGTGATTTATCGTTATATAGAACGATATCGAGGGCTAGGAAGTGAATCCTTAGCTGCCTTCGATACACAGCGTGTGGAAAAGGTAAATATCGCAATTCCGAGTCCGCCAGAGTGATTTATCCTTATATCGAACGATATCGAGGGCTAGGAAGTGAATTCTTAGCTGCCTTCGATACACAGCGTGTGGAAAAGGTAAATATCGCAATTCCGAGTCCGCCAGAGTGATTTATCGTTATATCGAACGATATCGAAGGCTAGGAAGTGAATCCTTAGCTCCCTTCGATACACAGCGTGTGGAAAAGGTAAATATCGCGATTCCGAGTCCGCCAGAGTGATTTATCCTTTTATGGAACGATATCGAGGCCTAGGAAGTGAGTCCTTACCTCCCTTCGATACACAGCGTGTGGAAAAGGTAAATATCGCGATTCCGAGTCCGCCAGAGTGATTTATCCTTATATCGAACGATATCGAGGCCTAGGAAGTGAATCCTTAGCTGCCTTCGATACACAGCGTGTGGAAAAGGTAAATATCGCAATTCCGAGTCCGCCAGAGTGATATATCGTTATATCGAACGATATCGAGGGCTAGGTAGTGAATCCTTAGCTCCCTTCGATACACAGCGTGTGGAAAAGGTAAATATCGCGATTCCGAGGCCCCCAGTGTGATTTATCGTTATATCGAACGATATCGAGGGCTAGGAAGTGAATACTTAGCTTCCTTCGATACACAATGTGTGGAAAAGGTAAATATCGCGATTCCGAGTCCGCCAGAGTGATTTATTCTTATATCGAACGATATCGAGGCCTAGGAAGTGAATCCTTAGCTTCCTTCGATACACAGCGTGTGGAAAAGGTGAATATCGCGATTCCGCGTCTCCCAGAGTGATTTATAGTTATATCGAACGATATCGAGGGCTAGGAAGTGAATTCTTAGCTGCCTTCGACACACAGCGTGTGGAAAAGTTAAATATCTCAATTCCGAGTCCGCCAGAGTGATTTATAGTTATATCGAACGATATCGAGGGCTAGGAAGTGAATTCTTAGCTGCCTTCGACACACAGCGTGTGGAAAAGTTAAATATCTCAATTCGGAGTCCGCCAGAGTGATTTATCGTTATATCGAACGATATCGAAGGCTAGGAAGTGAATCCTTAGCTCCCTTCGATACACAGCTTGTGGAAAAGGTGAATATCGCGATTCCGCGTCCGCCAGAGTGATTTATCCTAATATCGAACGATATCGAGGGCTAGGAAGTGAATTCTTAGCTTCCTTCGATACACAGCGCGTGGAAAAGGTAAATATCGCGTTTCCGAGGCTCCCAGAGTGATTTATCGTTATATGGAACGATGCCGAGGGCTAGGAACTGAATCCTTAGCTTCTATCGTTACACAGCGTGTGGAAAAAGTAAATATCGCGTTTCCGAGGCTCCCAGAGTGATTTATCGTTATATCGAACGATGCCGAGGGCTAGGAAGTGTATCCTTAGCTTCTTTCGATACGCAGCGTGTGGAAAAGGTAAATATCGGTATTCCGAGTCCCCCAGACTGATTTATCGTTATATCGAACGATATCGAGGGCTAGGAAGTGAATTCTTAGCTGCCTTCGTTACACAGCGTGTGGAAAAGGTAAATATCGCAATTCCGAGTCCGCCAGAGTGATTTATCGTTATATCGAACGATATCGAAGGCTAGGAAGTGAATCCTTAGCTCCCTTCGATACACAGCGTGTGGAAAAGGTAAATATCGCGATTCCGAGTCCGCCAGAGTGATTTATCCTTATATCGAACGATGCCGAGGGCTAGGAAGTGAATCCTTAGCTTCTTTCGATACGCAGCGTGTGGAAAAGGTAAATATCGGTATTCCGAGTCCCCCAGACTGATTTATCGTTATATCGAACGATGCCGAGGGCTAGGTAGTGAATCCGTAGCTCCCTTCGATACACAGCGTGTGGAAAAGGAAAATATCGCGATTCCGAGTCCGCCAGAGTGATTTATCCTTATATCGAACGAAATCGAGGGCTAGGAAGTGAATTCTTAGCTGCCTTCGATACACAGCGTGTGGAAAAGGTAAATATCGCAATTCCGAGTCCGCCAGAGTGATTTATCGTTATATCGAATGATATCGAAGGCTAGGAAGTGAATCCTTAGCTCCCTTCGATACACAGCGTGTGGAAAAGGTAAATATCGCGATTCCGAGTCCGCCAGAGTGATTTATCCTTTTATGGAACGATATCGAGGCCTAGGAAGTGAATCCTTACCTCCCTTCGATACACAGCGTGTGGAAAAGGTAAATATCGCGATTCCGAGTCCGCCAGAGTGATTTATCCCTATATCGAACGATATCGAGGCCTAGGAAGTGAATCCTTATCTCCCTTCGATATTCAGCGTGTGGAAAAGGTAAATTACGCGATTCCGAGTCTCCCAGACTAATTTATAGTTATATCGAACGATATCGAGGCCTAGGAAGTGAATCCTTAGCTCCCTTCGATACACAGCGTGTGGAAAAGGTAAATATCGCGATTCCGAGTCCGCCAGAGTGATTTATCCTTTTATGGAACGATATCGAGGCCTAGGAAGTGAATCCTTACCTCCCTTCGATACACAGCGTGTGGAAAAGGTGAATATTGCGATTCCGCGTCTCCCAGTGTGATTTATCGTTATATCGAACGATATCGAGGGCTAGGAAGTGAATACTTAGCTTCCTTCGATACACAATGTGTGGAAAAGGTAAATATCGCGATTCCGAGTCCGCCAGAGTGATTTATCCTTATATCGAACGATATCGAGGCCTAGGAAGTGAATCCTTAGCTTCCTTCGATACACAGCGTGTGGAAAAGGTAAATATCGCAATTCCGAGTCCGCCAGAGTGATTTATCGTTATATCGAACGATATCGAAGGCTAGGAGGTGAATCCTTAGCTCCCTTCGATACACAGCGTGTGGAAAAGGTAAATATCGCGATTCCGAGTCCGCCAGAGTGATTTATTGTTATATCGAACGATGCCGAGGGCTAGGAAGTGAATCCTTAGCTTCTATCGATACACAGCGTGTGGAAAAGGTAGATATCGCGTTTCCGAGGCTCCCAGAGTGATTTATCGTTATATGGAAGGATGCCGAGGGCTAGGAACTGAATCCTTAGCTTCTATCGTTACACAGCGTGTGGAAAAAGTAAATATCGCGTTTCCGAGGCTCCCAGAGTGATTTATCGTTATATCGAACGATGCCGAGGGCTAGGAAGTGTATCCTTAGCTTCTTTCGATACGCAGCGTGTGGAAAAGGTAAATATCGGTATTCCGAGTCCCCCAGACTGATTTATCGTTATATCGAACGATGCCGAGGGCTAGGTAGTGAATCCGTAGCTCCCTTCGATACACAGCGTGTGGAAAAGGAAAATATCGCGATTCCGAGTCCGCCAGAGTGATTTATCCTTATATCGAACGAAATCGAGGGCTAGGAAGTGAATTCTTAGCTGCCTTCGATACACAGCGTGTGGAAAAGGTAAATATCGCAATTCCGAGTCCGCCAGAGTGATTTATCGTTATATCGAACGATATCGAAGGCTAGGAAGTGAATCCTTAGCTCCCTTCGATACACAGCGTGTGGAAAAGGTAAATATCGCGATTCCGAGTCCGCCAGAGTGATTAATCCTTTTATGGAACGATATCGAGGCGTAGGAAGTGAATCCTTACCTCCCTTCGATACACAGCGTGTGGAAAAGGTAAATATCGCGATTCCGAGTCCGCCAGAGTGATTTATCCCTATATCGAACGATATCGAGGCCTAGGAAGTGAATCCTTATCTCCCTTCGATATTCAGCGTGTGGAAAAGGTAAATTACGCGATTCCGAGTCTCCCAGACTAATTTATAGTTATATCGAACGATATCGAGGCCTAGGAAGTGAATCCTTAGCTCCCTTCGATACACAGCGTGTGGAAAAGGTAAATATCGCGATTCCGAGTCCGCCAGAGTGATTTATCCTTTTATGGAACGATATCGAGGCCTAGGAAGTGAATCCTTACCTCCCTTCGATACACAGCGTGTGGAAAAGGTGAATATTGCGATTCCGCGTCTCCCAGTGTGATTTATCGTTATATCGAACGATATCGAGGGCTAGGAAGTGAATACTTAGCTTCCTTCGATACACAATGTGTGGAAAAGGTAAATATCGCGATTCCGAGTCCGCCAGAGTGATTTATCCTTATATAGAACGATATCGAGGCCTAGGAAGTGAATCCTTAGCTTCCTTCGATACACAGCGTGTGGAAAAGGTAAATATCGCGATTCCGAGTCCGCCAGAGTCATTTATCCTTTTATGGAACGATATCGAGGCCTAGGAAGTGAATCCTTACCACCCTTCGATACACAGCGTGTGGAAAAGGTGAATATTGCGATTCCGCGTCTCCCAGTGTGATTTATCGTTATATCGAACGATATCGAAGGCTAGGAGGTGAATCCTTAGCTCCCTTCGATACACAGCGTGTGGAAAAGGTAAATATCGCGATTCCGAGTCCGCCAGAGTGATTTATTGTTATATCGAACGATGCCGAGGGCTAGGAAGTGAATCCTTAGCTTCTATCGATACACAGCGTGTGGAAAAGGTAGATATCGCGTTTCCGAGGCTCCCAGAGTGATTTATCGTTATATGGAAGGATGCCGAGGGCTGGGAACTGAATCCTTAGCTTCTATCGTTACACAGCGTGTGGAAAAAGTAAATATCGCGTTTCCGAGGCTCCCAGAGTGATTTATCGTTATATCGAACGATGCCGAGGGCTAGGAAGTGTATCTTTAGCTTCTTTCGATACGCAGCGTGTGGAAAAGGTAAATATCGGTATTCCGAGTCCCCCAGACTGATTTATCGTTATATCGAACGATGCCGAGGGCTAGGTAGTGAATCCTTAGCTCCCTTCGATACACAGCGTGTGGAAAAGGTAAATATCGCGATTCCGAGTCCGCCAGAGTGATTTATCCTTATATCGAACGATATCGAGGGCTAGGAAGTGAATTCTTAGCTGCCTTCGATACACAGCGTGTGGAAAAGGTAAATATCGCAATTCCGAGTCCGCCAGAGTGATTTATCGTTATATCGAACGATATCGAAGGCTAGCAAGTGTATCCTTAGCTCCCTTCGATACACAGCGTGTGGAAAAGGTAAATATCGCGATTCCGAGTCCGCCAGAGTGATTTATCCTTTTATGGAACGATATCGAGGCCTAGGAAGTGAATCCTTACCTCCCTTCGATACACAGCGTGTGGAAAAGGTAAATATCGCGATTCCGAGTCCGCCAGAGTGATTTATCCCTATATCGAACGATATCGAGGCCTAGGAAGTGAATCCTTATCTCCCTTCGATATTCAGCGTGTGGAAAAGGTAAATTACGCGATTCCGAGTCTCCCAGACTAATTTATTGTTATATCGAACGATATCGAGGCCTAGGATGTGAATCCTTAGCTCCCTTCGATACACAGCGTGTGGAAAAGGTAAATATCGCGATTCCGAGTCCGCCAGAGTGATTTATCCTTTTATGGAACGATATCGAGGCCTAGGAAGTGAATCCTTACCTCCCTTCGATACACAGCGTGTGGAAAAGGTGAATATTGCGATTCCGCGTCTCCCAGTGTGATTTATCGTTATATCGAACGATATCGAGGGCTAGGAAGTGAATACTTACCTTCCTTCGATACACAATGTGTGGAAAAGGTAAATATCGCGATTCCGAGTCCGCCAGAGTGATTTATCCTTATATCGAACGATATCGAGGCCTAGGAAGTGAATCCTTAGCTTCCTTCGATACACAGCGTGTGGAAAAGGTGAATATCGCGATTCCGCGTCTCCCAGAGTGATTTATAGTTATATCGAACGATATCGAGGGCTAGGAAGTGAATTCTTAGCTGCCTTCGACACACAGCGTGTGGAAAAGTTAAATATCTCAATTCCGAGTCCGCCAGAGTGATTTATCGTTATATCGAACGATATCGAGGGCTAGGAAGTGAATCCTTAGCTCCCCTCGATACACAGCGTGTGGAAAAAGTAAATATCGCGATTCCGCGTCTCCCAGAGTGATTTATAGTTATATAGAACAATATCGAGGGCTAGGAAGTGAATTCTTAGCTTCTTTCGATACAAAGCGTGTGGAAAAGGTAAATATCGCAATTCCGAGTCCGCCAGAGTGATTTATCGTTATATCGAACGATATCGAAGGCTAGGAAGTGAATCCTTAGCTCCCTTCGATACACAGCGTGTGGAAAAGGTAAATATCGCGATTCCGAGTCCGCCAGAGTGATTAATCCTTTTATGGAACGATATCGAGGCCTAGGAAGTGAATCCTTACCTCCCTTCGATACACAGCGTGTGGAAAAGGTAAATATCGCGATTCCGAGTCCGCCAGAGTGATTTATCCCTATATCGAACGATATCGAGGCCTAGGAAGTGAATCCTTATCTCCCTTCGATATTCAGCGTGTGGAAAAGGTAAATTACGCGATTCCGAGTCTCCCAGACTAATTTATAGTTATATCGAACGATATCGAGGCCTAGGAAGTGAATCCTTAGCTCCCTTCGATACACAGCGTGTGGAAAAGGTAAATATCGCGATTCCGAGTCCGCCAGAGTGATTTATCCTTTTATGGAACGATATCGAGGCCTAGGAAGTGAATCCTTACCTCCCTTCGATACACAGCGTGTGGAAAAGGTGAATATTGCGATTCCGCGTCTCCCAGTGTGATTTATCGTTATATCGAACGATATCGAGGGCTAGGAAGTGAATACTTAGCTTCCTTCGATACACAATGTGTGGAAAAGGTAAATATCGCGATTCCGAGTCCGCCAGAGTGATTTATCCTTATATAGAACGATATCGAGGCCTAGGAAGTGAATCCTTAGCTTCCTTCGATACACAGCGTGTGGAAAAGGTAAATATCGCGATTCCGAGTCCGCCAGAGTCATTTATCCTTTTATGGAACGATATCGAGGCCTAGGAAGTGAATCCTTACCTCCCTTCGATACACAGCGTGTGGAAAAGGTGAATATTGCGATTCCGCGTCTCCCAGTGTGATTTATCGTTATATCGAACGATATCGAAGGCTAGGAGGTGAATCCTTAGCTCCCTTCGATACACAGCGTGTGGAAAAGGTAAATATCGCGATTCCGAGTCCGCCAGAGTGATTTATTGTTATATCGAACGATGCCGAGGGCTAGGAAGTGAATCCTTAGCTTCTATCGATACACAGCGTGTGGAAAAGGTAGATATCGCGTTTCCGAGGCTCCCAGAGTGATTTATCGTTATATGGAAGGATGCCGAGGGCTAGGAACTGAATCCTTAGCTTCTATCGTTACACAGCGTGTGGAAAAAGTAAATATCGCGTTTCCGAGGCTCCCAGAGTGATTTATCGTTATATCGAACGATGCCGAGGGCTAGGAAGTGTATCTTTAGCTTCTTTCGATACGCAGCGTGTGGAAAAGGTAAATATCGGTATTCCGAGTCCCCCAGACTGATTTATCGTTATATCGAACGATGCCGAGGGCTAGGTAGTGAATCCTTAGCTCCCTTCGATACACAGCGTGTGGAAAAGGTAAATATCGCGATTCCGAGTCCGCCAGAGTGATTTATCCTTATATCGAACGATATCGAGGGCTAGGAAGTGAATTCTTAGCTGCCTTCGATACACAGCGTGTGGAAAAGGTAAATATCGCAATTCCGAGTCCGCCAGAGTGATTTATCGTTATATCGAACGATATCGAAGGCTAGGAAGTGTATCCTTAGCTCCCTTCGATACACAGCGTGTGGAAAAGGTAAATATCGCGATTCCGAGTCCGCCAGAGTGATTTATCCTTTTATGGAACGATATCGAGGCCTAGGAAGTGAATCCTTACCTCCCTTCGATACACAGCGTGTGGAAAAGGTAAATATCGCGATTCCGAGTCCGCCAGAGTGATTTATCCTTTTATGGAACGATATCGAGGCCTAGGAAGTGAATCCTTACCTCCCTTCGATACACAGCGTGTGGAAAAGGTGAATATTGCGATTCCGCGTCTCCCAGTGTGATTTATCGTTATATCGAACGATATCGAGGGCTAGGAAGTGAATACTTACCTTCCTTCGATACACAATGTGTGGAAAAGGTAAATATCGCGATTCCGAGTCCGCCAGAGTGATTTATCCTTATATCGAACGATATCGAGGCCTAGGAAGTGAATCCTTAGCTTCCTTCGATACACAGCGTGTGGAAAAGGTAAATATCGCGATTCCGAGTCCGCCAGAGTGATTTATCCTTATATCGAACGATATCGAGGGCTAGGAAGTGAATTCTTAGCTGCCTTCGATACACAGCGTGTGGAAAAGGTAAATATCGCAATTCCGAGTCCGCCAGAGTGATTTATCGTTATATCGAACGATATCGAAGGCTAGGAAGTGTATCCTTAGCTCCCTTCGATACACAGCGTGTGGAAAAGGTAAATATCGCGATTCCGAGTCCGCCAGAGTGATTTATCCTTTTATGGAACGATATCGAGGCCTAGGAAGTGAATCCTTACCTCCCTTCGATACACAGCGTGTGGAAAAGGTAAATATCGCGATTCCGAGTCCGCCAGAGTGATTTATTGTTATATCGAACGATGCCGAGGGCTAGGAAGTGAATCCTTAGCTTCTATCGATACACAGCGTGTGGAAAAGGTAGATATCGCGTTTCCGAGGCTCCCAGAGTGATTTATCGTTATATGGAAGGATGCCGAGGGCTAGGAACTGAATCCTTAGCTTCTATCGTTACACAGCGTGTGGAAAAAGTAAATATCGCGTTTCCGAGGCTCCCAGAGTGATTTATCGTTATATCGAACGATATCGAGGGCTAGGAAGTGAATTCTTAGCTGCCTTCGATACACAGCGTGTGGAAAAGGTAAATATCGCAATTCCGAGTCCGCCAGAGTGATTTATCGTTATATCGAACGATATCGAAGGCTAGCAAGTGTATCCTTAGCTCCCTTCGATACACAGCGTGTGGAAAAGGTAAATATCGCGATTCCGAGTCCGCCAGAGTGATTTATCCTTTTATGGAACGATATCGAGGCCTAGGAAGTGAATCCTTACCTCCCTTCGATACACAGCGTGTGGAAAAGGTAAATATCGCGATTCCGAGTCCGCCAGAGTGATTTATCCCTATATCGAACGATATCGAGGCCTAGGAAGTGAATCCTTATCTCCCTTCGATATTCAGCGTGTGGAAAAGGTAAATTACGCGATTCCGAGTCTCCCAGACTAATTTATTGTTATATCGAACGATATCGAGGCCTAGGATGTGAATCCTTAGCTCCCTTCGATACACAGCGTGTGGAAAAGGTAAATATCGCGATTCCGAGTCCGCCAGAGTGATTTATCCTTTTATGGAACGATATCGAGGCCTAGGAAGTGAATCCTTACCTCCCTTCGATACACAGCGTGTGGAAAAGGTGAATATTGCGATTCCGCGTCTCCTAGTGTGATTTATCGTTATATCGAACGATATCGAGGGCTAGGAAGTGAATACTTACCTTCCTTCGATACACAATGTGTGGAAAAGGTAAATATCGCGATTCCGAGTCCGCCAGAGTGATTTATCCTTATATCGAACGATATCGAGGCCTAGGAAGTGAATCCTTAGCTTCCTTCGATACACAGCGTGTGGAAAAGGTGAATATCGCGATTCCGCGTCTCCCAGAGTGATTTATAGTTATATCGAACGATATCGAGGGCTAGGAAGTGAATTCTTAGCTGCCTTCGACACACAGCGTGTGGAAAAGTTAAATATCTCAATTCCGAGTCCGCCAGAGTGATTTATCGTTATATCGAACGATATCGAGGGCTAGGAAGTGAATCCTTAGCTCCCCTCGATACACAGCGTGTGGAAAAAGTAAATATCGCGATTCCGCGTCTCCCAGAGTGATTTATAGTTATATAGAACAATATCGAGGGCTAGGAAGTGAATTCTTAGCTTCTTTCGATACGCAGCGTGTGGAAAAGGTAAATATCGGTATTCCGAGTCCCCCAGACTGATTTATCGTTATATCGAACGATATCGAGGGCTAGGAAGTGAATTCTTAGCTGCCTTCGTTACACAGCGTGTGGAAAAGGTAAATATCGCAATTCCGAGTCCGCCAGAGTGATTTATCGTTATATCGAACGATATCGAAGGCTAGGAAGTGAATCCTTAGCTCCCTTCGATACACAGCGTGTGGAAAAGGTAAATATCGCGATTCCGAGTCCGCCAGAGTGATTTATCCTTATATCGAACGATGCCGAGGGCTAGGAAGTGAATCCTTAGCTTCTTTCGATACGCAGCGTGTGGAAAAGGTAAATATCGGTATTCCGAGTCCCCCAGACTGATTTATCGTTATATCGAACGATGCCGAGGGCTAGGTAGTGAATCCGTAGCTCCCTTCGATACACAGCGTGTGGAAAAGGAAAATATCGCGATTCCGAGTCCGCCAGAGTGATTTATCCTTATATCGAACGAAATCGAGGGCTAGGAAGTGAATTCTTAGCTGCCTTCGATACACAGCGTGTGGAAAAGGTAAATATCGCAATTCCGAGTCCGCCAGAGTGATTTATCGTTATATCGAATGATATCGAAGGCTAGGAAGTGAATCCTTAGCTCCCTTCGATACACAGCGTGTGGAAAAGGTAAATATCGCGATTCCGAGTCCGCCAGAGTGATTTATCCTTTTATGGAACGATATCGAGGCCTAGGAAGTGAATCCTTACCTCCCTTCGATACACAGCGTGTGGAAAAGGTAAATATCGCGATTCCGAGTCCGCCAGAGTGATTTATCCCTATATCGAACGATATCGAGGCCTAGGAAGTGAATCCTTATCTCCCTTCGATATTCAGCGTGTGGAAAAGGTAAATTACGCGATTCCGAGTCTCCCAGACTAATTTATAGTTATATCGAACGATATCGAGGCCTAGGAAGTGAATCCTTAGCTCCCTTCGATACACAGCGTGTGGAAAAGGTAAATATCGCGATTCCGAGTCCGCCAGAGTGATTTATCCTTTTATGGAACGATATCGAGGCCTAGGAAGTGAATCCTTACCTCCCTTCGATACACAGCGTGTGGAAAAGGTGAATATTGCGATTCCGCGTCTCCCAGTGTGATTTATCGTTATATCGAACGATATCGAGGGCTAGGAAGTGAATACTTAGCTTCCTTCGATACACAATGTGTGGAAAAGGTAAATATCGCGATTCCGAGTCCGCCAGAGTGATTTATCCTTATATCGAACGATATCGAGGCCTAGGAAGTGAATCCTTAGCTTCCTTCGATACACAGCGTGTGGAAAAGGTAAATATCGCAATTCCGAGTCCGCCAGAGTGATTTATCGTTATATCGAACGATATCGAAGGCTAGGAGGTGAATCCTTAGCTCCCTTCGATACACAGCGTGTGGAAAAGGTAAATATCGCGATTCCGAGTCCGCCAGAGTGATTTATTGTTATATCGAACGATGCCGAGGGCTAGGAAGTGAATCCTTAGCTTCTATCGATACACAGCGTGTGGAAAAGGTAGATATCGCGTTTCCGAGGCTCCCAGAGTGATTTATCGTTATATGGAAGGATGCCGAGGGCTAGGAACTGAATCCTTAGCTTCTATCGTTACACAGCGTGTGGAAAAAGTAAATATCGCGTTTCCGAGGCTCCCAGAGTGATTTATCGTTATATCGAACGATGCCGAGGGCTAGGAAGTGTATCCTTAGCTTCTTTCGATACGCAGCGTGTGGAAAAGGTAAATATCGGTATTCCGAGTCCCCCAGACTGATTTATCGTTATATCGAACGATGCCGAGGGCTAGGTAGTGAATCCGTAGCTCCCTTCGATACACAGCGTGTGGAAAAGGAAAATATCGCGATTCCGAGTCCGCCAGAGTGATTTATCCTTATATCGAACGAAATCGAGGGCTAGGAAGTGAATTCTTAGCTGCCTTCGATACACAGCGTGTGGAAAAGGTAAATATCGCAATTCCGAGTCCGCCAGAGTGATTTATCGTTATATCGAACGATATCGAAGGCTAGGAAGTGAATCCTTAGCTCCCTTCGATACACAGCGTGTGGAAAAGGTAAATATCGCGATTCCGAGTCCGCCAGAGTGATTTATCCTTTTATGGAACGATATCGAGGCCTAGGAAGTGAATCCTTACCTCCCTTCGATACACAGCGTGTGGAAAAGGTGAATATTGCGATTCCGCGTCTCCCAGTGTGATTTATCGTTATATCGAACGATATCGAGGGCTAGGAAGTGAATACTTAGCTTCCTTCGATACACAATGTGTGGAAAAGGTAAATATCGCGATTCCGAGTCCGCCAGAGTGATTTATCCTTATATCGAACGATATCGAGGCCTAGGAAGTGAATCCTTAGCTTCCTTCGATACACAGCGTGTGGAAAAGGTAAATATCGCAATTCCGAGTCCGCCAGAGTGATTTATCGTTATATCGAACGATATCGAAGGCTAGGAGGTGAATCCTTAGCTCCCTTCGATACACAGCGTGTGGAAAAGGTAAATATCGCGATTCCGAGTCCGCCACAGTGATTTATTGTTATATCGAACGATGCCGAGGGCTAGGAAGTGAATCCTTAGCTTCTATCGATACACAGCGTGTGGAAAAGGTAGATATCGCGTTTCCGAGGCTCCCAGAGTGATTTATCGTTATATGGAAGGATGCCGAGGGCTAGGAACTGAATCCTTAGCTTCTATCGTTACACAGCGTGTGGAAAAAGTAAATATCGCGTTTCCGAGGCTCCCAGAGTGATTTATCGTTATATCGAACGATGCCGAGGGCTAGGAAGTGTATCCTTAGCTTCTTTCGATACGCAGCGTGTGGAAAAGGTAAATATCGGTATTCCGAGTCCCCCAGACTGATTTATCGTTATATCGAACGATGCCGAGGGCTAGGTAGTGAATCCTTAGCTCCCTTCGATACACAGCGTGTGGAAAAGGTAAATATCGCGATTCCGAGTCCGCCAGAGTGATTTATCCTTATATCGAACGATATCGAGGGCTAGGAAGTGAATTCTTAGCTGCCTTCGATACACAGCGTGTGGAAAAGGTAAATATCGCAATTCCGAGTCCGCCAGAGTGATTTATCGTTATATCGAACGATATCGAAGGCTAGGAAGTGTATCCTTAGCTCCCTTCGATACACAGCGTGTGGAAAAGGTAAATATCGCGATTCCGAGTCCGCCAGAGTGATTTATCCTTTTATGGAACGATATCGAGGCCTAGGAAGTGAATCCTTACCTCCCTTCGATACACAGCGTGTGGAAAAGGTAAATATCGCGATTCCGAGTCCGCCAGAGTGATTTATCCCTATATCGAACGATATCGAGGCCTAGGAAGTGAATCCTTATCTCCCTTCGATATTCAGCGTGTGGAAAAGGTAAATTACGCGATTCCGAGTCTCCCAGACTAATTTATTGTTATATCGAACGATATCGAGGCCTAGGATGTGAATCCTTAGCTCCCTTCGATACACAGCGTGTGGAAAAGGTAAATATCGCGATTCCGAGTCCGCCAGAGTGATTTATCCTTTTATGGAACGATATCGAGGCCTAGGAAGTGAATCCTTACCTCCCTTCGATACACAGCGTGTGGAAAAGGTGAATATTGCGATTCCGCGTCTCCCAGTGTGATTTATCGTTATATCGAACGATATCGAGGGCTAGGAAGTGAATACTTACCTTCCTTCGATACACAATGTGTGGAAAAGGTAAATATCGCGATTCCGAGTCCGCCAGAGTGATTTATCCTTATATCGAACGATATCGAGGCCTAGGAAGTGAATCCTTAGCTTCCTTCGATACACAGCGTGTGGAAAAGGTGAATATCGCGATTCCGCGTCTCCCAGAGTGATTTATAGTTATATCGAACGATATCGAGGGCTAGGAAGTGAATTCTTAGCTGCCTTCGACACACAGCGTGTGGAAAAGTTAAATATCTCAATTCCGAGTCCGCCAGAGTGATTTATCGTTATATCGAACGATATCGAGGGCTAGGAAGTGAATCCTTAGCTCCCCTCGATACACAGCGTGTGGAAAAGGTAAATATCGCAATTCCGCGTCTCCCAGAGTGATTTATAGTTATATAGAACAATATCGAGGGCTAGGAAGTGAATCCTTAGCTCCCTTCGATATTCAGCGTGTGGAAAAGGTAAATATCGCGATTCCGAGTCCCCCAGAGTGATTTATCCTTATATCGAACGATATCGAGGGCTAGGAAGTGAATTCTTAGCTGCCTTCGATACACAGCGTGTGGAAAAGGTAAATATCGCGATTCCGAGTCCGCCAGAGTGATTTATCCTTATATCGAACGATATCGAGGCCTAGGAAGTGAATCCTTAGCTCCCTTCGATACACAGCGTGTGGAAAAGGTAAATATCGCGATTCCTAGTCCGCCAGAGTGATTTATCCTTATATCGAACGATATCGAGGCCTTTGAAGTGAATCCTTAGCTCCCTTCGATACACAGCGTGTGGAAAAGGTAAATATCGCGATTCCGAGTCCGCCAGAGTGATTTATCCTTATATGGAACGATATCGAGGGCTAGGAAGTGAATCCTTAGCTCCCTTCGATATTCAGCGTGTGGAAAAGGTAAATATCGCGATTCCGAGTCTCCCAGAGTGATTTATCGTTATATCGAACGATATCGAGGGCTAGGAAGTGAATCCTTAGCTGCCTTCGATACACAGCGTGTGGAAAAGGTAAATATCGCAATTCCGAGTCCGCCAGAGTGATATATCGTTATATCGAACGATATCGAGGGCTAGGTAGTGAATCCTTAGCTCCCTTCGATACACAGCGTGTGGAAAAGGTAAATATCGCGATTCCGAGTCCCCCAGAGTGATTTATCCTTATATCGAACGATATCGAGGGCTAGGAAGTGAATCCTTACCTCCCTTCGATACACAGCCTGTGGAAAAGGTAAATATCGCGATTCCGAGTCCGCCAGAGTGATTTATCCTTTTATGGAACGATATCCAGGCCTAGGAAGTGAATCCTTACCTCCCTTCGATACACAGCCTGTGGAAAAGGTAAATATCGCGATTCCGAGTCCGCCAGAGTGATTTATCGTTATATCGAACGATATCGAGGGGTAGGAAGTGAATACTTAGCTTCCTTCGACACACAATGTGTGGAAAAGGTAAATATCGCGATTCCGAGTCCGCCAGAGTGATTTATCCTTATATCGAACGATATCGAGGCCTAGGAAGTGAATCCTTAGCTCCCTTCGATACACAGCGTGTGGAAAAGGTAAATATCGCGATTCCGAGTCCGCCAGAGTGATTTATCCTTATATGGAACGATATCGAGGGCTAGGAAGTGAATCCTTAGCTTCCTTCGATACACAGCGTGTGGAAAAGGTGAATATCGCGATTCCGCGTCTCCCAGAGTGATTTATAGTTATATCGAACGATATTGAGGGCTAGGAAGTGAATTCTTAGCTGCCTTCGACACACAGCGTGTGGAAAAGTTAAATATCTCAATTCCGAGTCCGCCAGAGTGATTTATCGTTATATCGAACGATATCGAGGGCTAGGAAGTGAATCCTTAGCTCCCTTCGATACACAGCGTGTGGAAAAGGTAAATATCGCGATTCCGAGTCCGCCAGAGTGATTTATCCTTATATCGAACGATATCGACGGCTAGGAAGTGAATTCTTAGCTGCCTTCGATACACAGCGTGTGGAAAAGGTAAATATCGCAATTCCGAGTCCGCCAGAGTGATTTATCCTTATATCGAACGATATCGAGGGCTATTAAGTGAATCCATAGCTTCCTTCGATACACAGCGTGTGGAAAAGGTGAATATTGCGATTCCGCATCTCCCAGTGTGATTTATAGTTATATCGAACGATATCGAGGGCTAGGAAGTGAATCCTTAGCTGTCTTCGATACACAGAGTTTGGAAAAGGCAAATATCGCGATTCCTAGTCCGCCAGAGTGATTTATCCTTATATCGAACGATATCGAGCCCTAGGAAGTGAATCCTTAGCTCCCTTCGATACACAGCGTGTGGAAAAGGTAAATATCGCGATTCCGAGTCCGCCAGAGTGATTTATCCTTATATCGAACGATATCGACGGCTAGGAAGTGAATTCTTAGCTGCCTTCGATACACAGCGTGTGGAAAAGGTAAATATCGCAATTCCGAGTCCGCCAGAGTGATTTATCCTTATATGGAACGATATCGAGGGCTAGGAAGTGAATCCTTACCTCCCTTCGATACACAGCGTGTGGAAAAGGTAAATATCGCGATTCCGAGTCCGCCAGAGTGATTTATCCTTATATCGAACGATATCGACGGCTAGGAAGTGAATTCTTAGCTGCCTTCGATACACAGCGTGTGGAAAAGGTAAATATCGCAATTCCGAGTCCGCCAGAGTGATTAATCCTTATATGGAACGATATCGAGGGCTAGGAAGTGAATCCTTACCTCCCTTCGATACACAGCGTGTGGAAAAGGTAAATATCGCGATTCCGAGTCCGCCAGAGTGATTTATCCCTATATCGAACGATATCGAGGCCTAGGAAGTGAATCCTTATCTCCCTTCGATATTCAGCGTGTGGAAAAGGTAAATTACGCGATTCCGAGTCTCCCAGACTAATTTATAGTTATATCGAACGATATCGAGGCCTAGGAAGTGAATCCTTAGCTCCCTTCGATACACAGCGTGTGGAAAAGGTAAATATCGCGATTCCGAGTCCGCCAGAGTGATTTATCCTTTTATGGAACGATATCGAGGCCTAGGAAGTGAATCCTTACCTCCCTTCGATACACAGCGTGTGGAAAAGGTGAATATTGCGATTCCGCGTCTCCCAGTGTGATTTATCGTTATATCGAACGATATCGAGGGCTAGGAAGTGAATACTTAGCTTCCTTCGATACACAATGTGTGGAAAAGGTAAATATCGCGATTCCGAGTCCGCCAGAGTGATTTATCCTTATATCGAACGATATCGAGGCCTAGGAAGTGAATCCTTAGCTTCCTTCGATACACAGCGTGTGGAAAAGGTAAATATCGCAATTCCGAGTCCGCCAGAGTGATTTATCGTTATATCGAACGATATCGAAGGCTAGGAGGTGAATCCTTAGCTCCCTTCGATACACAGCGTGTGGAAAAGGTAAATATCGCGATTCCGAGTCCGCCAGAGTGATTTATTGTTATATCGAACGATGCCGAGGGCTAGGAAGTGAATCCTTAGCTTCTATCGATACACAGCGTGTGGAAAAGGTAGATATCGCGTTTCCGAGGCTCCCAGAGTGATTTATCGTTATATGGAAGGATGCCGAGGGCTAGGAACTGAATCCTTAGCTTCTATCGTTACACAGCGTGTGGAAAAAGTAAATATCGCGTTTCCGAGGCTCCCAGAGTGATTTATCGTTATATCGAACGATGCCGAGGGCTAGGAAGTGTATCCTTAGCTTCTTTCGATACGCAGCGTGTGGAAAAGGTAAATATCGGTATTCCGAGTCCCCCAGACTGATTTATCGTTATATCGAACGATGCCGAGGGCTAGGTAGTGAATCCGTAGCTCCCTTCGATACACAGCGTGTGGAAAAGGAAAATATCGCGATTCCGAGTCCGCCAGAGTGATTTATCCTTATATCGAACGAAATCGAGGGCTAGGAAGTGAATTCTTAGCTGCCTTCGATACACAGCGTGTGGAAAAGGTAAATATCGCAATTCCGAGTCCGCCAGAGTGATTTATCGTTATATCGAACGATATCGAAGGCTAGGAAGTGAATCCTTAGCTCCCTTCGATACACAGCGTGTGGAAAAGGTAAATATCGCGATTCCGAGTCCGCCAGAGTGATTTATCCTTTTATGGAACGATATCGAGGCCTAGGAAGTGAATCCTTACCTCCCTTCGATACACAGCGTGTGGAAAAGGTGAATATTGCGATTCCGCGTCTCCCAGTGTGATTTATCGTTATATCGAACGATATCGAGGGCTAGGAAGTGAATACTTAGCTTCCTTCGATACACAATGTGTGGAAAAGGTAAATATCGCGATTCCGAGTCCGCCAGAGTGATTTATCCTTATATCGAACGATATCGAGGCCTAGGAAGTGAATCCTTAGCTTCCTTCGATACACAGCGTGTGGAAAAGGTAAATATCGCAATTCCGAGTCCGCCAGAGTGATTTATCGTTATATCGAACGATATCGAAGGCTAGGAGGTGAATCCTTAGCTCCCTTCGATACACAGCGTGTGGAAAAGGTAAATATCGCGATTCCGAGTCCGCCAGAGTGATTTATTGTTATATCGAACGATGCCGAGGGCTAGGAAGTGAATCCTTAGCTTCTATCGATACACAGCGTGTGGAAAAGGTAGATATCGCGTTTCCGAGGCTCCCAGAGTGATTTATCGTTATATGGAAGGATGCCGAGGGCTAGGAACTGAATCCTTAGCTTCTATCGTTACACAGCGTGTGGAAAAAGTAAATATCGCGTTTCCGAGGCTCCCAGAGTGATTTATCGTTATATCGAACGATGCCGAGGGCTAGGAAGTGTATCCTTAGCTTCTTTCGATACGCAGCGTGTGGAAAAGGTAAATATCGGTATTCCGAGTCCCCCAGACTGATTTATCGTTATATCGAACGATGCCGAGGGCTAGGTAGTGAATCCTTAGCTCCCTTCGATACACAGCGTGTGGAAAAGGTAAATATCGCGATTCCGAGTCCGCCAGAGTGATTTATCCTTATATCGAACGATATCGAGGGCTAGGAAGTGAATTCTTAGCTGCCTTCGATACACAGCGTGTGGAAAAGGTAAATATCGCAATTCCGAGTCCGCCAGAGTGATTTATCGTTATATCGAACGATATCGAAGGCTAGGAAGTGTATCCTTAGCTCCCTTCGATACACAGCGTGTGGAAAAGGTAAATATCGCGATTCCGAGTCCGCCAGAGTGATTTATCCTTTTATGGAACGATATCGAGGCCTAGGAAGTGAATCCTTACCTCCCTTCGATACACAGCGTGTGGAAAAGGTAAATATCGCGATTCCGAGTCCGCCAGAGTGATTTATCCTTATATCGAACGATATCGAGGGCTAGGAAGTGAATTCTTAGCTGCCTTCGATACACAGCGTGTGGAAAAGGTAAATATCGCAATTCCGAGTCCGCCAGAGTGATTTATCGTTATATCGAACGATATCGAAGGCTAGGAAGTGTATCCTTAGCTCCCTTCGATACACAGCGTGTGGAAAAGGTAAATATCGCGATTCCGAGTCCGCCAGAGTGATTTATTGTTATATCGAACGATGCCGAGGGCTAGGAAGTGAATCCTTAGCTTCTATCGATACACAGCGTGTGGAAAAGGTAGATATCGCGTTTCCGAGGCTCCCAGAGTGATTTATCGTTATATGGAAGGATGCCGAGGGCTAGGAACTGAATCCTTAGCTTCTATCGTTACACAGCGTGTGGAAAAAGTAAATATCGCGTTTCCGAGGCTCCCAGAGTGATTTATCGTTATATCGAACGATGCCGAGGGCTAGGAAGTGTATCCTTAGCTTCTTTCGATACGCAGCGTGTGGAAAAGGTAAATATCGGTATTCCGAGTCCCCCAGACTGATTTATCGTTATATCGAACGATGCCGAGGGCTAGGTAGTGAATCCGTAGCTCCCTTCGATACACAGCGTGTGGAAAAGGAAAATATCGCGATTCCGAGTCCGCCAGAGTGATTTATCCTTATATCGAACGAAATCGAGGGCTAGGAAGTGAATTCTTAGCTGCCTTCGATACACAGCGTGTGGAAAAGGTAAATATCGCAATTCCGAGTCCGCCAGAGTGATTTATCGTTATATCGAACGATATCGAAGGCTAGGAAGTGAATCCTTAGCTCCCTTCGATACACAGCGTGTGGAAAAGGTAAATATCGCGATTCCGAGTCCGCCAGAGTGATTTATCCTTTTATGGAACGATATCGAGGCCTAGGAAGTGAATCCTTACCTCCCTTCGATACACAGCGTGTGGAAAAGGTGAATATTGCGATTCCGCGTCTCCCAGTGTGATTTATCGTTATATCGAACGATATCGAGGGCTAGGAAGTGAATACTTAGCTTCCTTCGATACACAATGTGTGGAAAAGGTAAATATCGCGATTCCGAGTCCGCCAGAGTGATTTATCCTTATATCGAACGATATCGAGGCCTAGGAAGTGAATCCTTAGCTTCCTTCGATACACAGCGTGTGGAAAAGGTAAATATCGCAATTCCGAGTCCGCCAGAGTGATTTATCGTTATATCGAACGATATCGAAGGCTAGGAGGTGAATCCTTAGCTCCCTTCGATACACAGCGTGTGGAAAAGGTAAATATCGCGATTCCGAGTCCGCCAGAGTGATTTATTGTTATATCGAACGATGCCGAGGGCTAGGAAGTGAATCCTTAGCTTCTATCGATACACAGCGTGTGGAAAAGGTAGATATCGCGTTTCCGAGGCTCCCAGAGTGATTTATCGTTATATGGAAGGATGCCGAGGGCTAGGAACTGAATCCTTAGCTTCTATCGTTACACAGCGTGTGGAAAAAGTAAATATCGCGTTTCCGAGGCTCCCAGAGTGATTTATCGTTATATCGAACGATGCCGAGGGCTAGGAAGTGTATCCTTAGCTTCTTTCGATACGCAGCGTGTGGAAAAGGTAAATATCGGTATTCCGAGTCCCCCAGACTGATTTATCGTTATATCGAACGATGCCGAGGGCTAGGTAGTGAATCCTTAGCTCCCTTCGATACACAGCGTGTGGAAAAGGTAAATATCGCGATTCCGAGTCCGCCAGAGTGATTTATCCTTATATCGAACGATATCGAGGGCTAGGAAGTGAATTCTTAGCTGCCTTCGATACACAGCGTGTGGAAAAGGTAAATATCGCAATTCCGAGTCCGCCAGAGTGATTTATCGTTATATCGAACGATATCGAAGGCTAGGAAGTGTATCCTTAGCTCCCTTCGATACACAGCGTGTGGAAAAGGTAAATATCGCGATTCCGAGTCCGCCAGAGTGATTTATCCTTTTATGGAACGATATCGAGGCCTAGGAAGTGAATCCTTACCTCCCTTCGATACACAGCGTGTGGAAAAGGTAAATATCGCGATTTCGAGTCCGCCAGAGTGATTTATCCCTATATCGAACGATATCGAGGCCTAGGAAGTGAATCCTTATCTCCCTTCGATATTCAGCGTGTGGAAAAGGTAAATTACGCGATTCCGAGTCTCCCAGACTAATTTATTGTTATATCGAACGATATCGAGGCCTAGGATGTGAATCCTTAGCTCCCTTCGATACACAGCGTGTGGAAAAGGTAAATATCGCGATTCCGAGTCCGCCAGAGTGATTTATCCTTTTATGGAACGATATCGAGGCCTAGGAAGTGAATCCTTACCTCCCTTCGATACACAGCGTGTGGAAAAGGTGAATATTGCGATTCCGCGTCTCCCAGTGTGATTTATCGTTATATCGAACGATATCGAGGGCTAGGAAGTGAATACTTACCTTCCTTCGATACACAATGTGTGGAAAAGTTAAATATCTCAATTCCGAGTCCGCCAGAGTGATTTATCGTTATATCGAACGATATCGAGGGCTAGGAAGTGAATCCTTAGCTCCCCTCGATACAGAGCGTGTGGAAAAGGTAAATATCGCAATTCCGCGTCTCCCAGAGTGATTTATAGTTATATAGAACAATATCGAGGGCTAGGAAGTGAATCCTTAGCTCCCTTCGATATTCAGCGTGTGGAAAAGGTAAATATCGCGATTCCGAGTCCCCCAGAGTGATTTATCCTTATATCGAACGATATCGAGGGCTAGGAAGTGAATTCTTAGCTGCCTTCGATACACAGCGTGTGGAAAAGGTAAATATCGCGATTCCGAGTCCGCCAGAGTGATTTATCCTTATATCGAACGATATCGAGGCCTAGGAAGTGAATCCTTAGCTCCCTTCGATACACAGCGTGTGGAAAAGGTAAATATCGCGATTCCTAGTCCGCCAGAGTGATTTATCCTTATATCGAACGATATCGAGGCCTTTGAAGTGAATCCTTAGCTCCCTTCGATACACAGCGTGTGGAAAAGGTAAATATCGCAATTCCGAGTCCGCCAGAGTGATATATCGTTATATCGAACGATATCGAGGGCTAGGTAGTGAATCCTTAGCTCCCTTCGATACACAGCGTGTGGAAAAGGTAAATATCGCGATTCCGAGTCCCCCAGAGTGATTTATCCTTATATCGAACGATATCGAGGGCTAGGAAGTGAATTCTTAGCTGCATTCGATACACAGCGTGTGGAAAAGGTAAATATTGCGATTCCGAGTCCGCCAAAGTGATTTATCCTTTTATGGAATGAGATCGAGGACTAGGAAGTGAATCCTTACCTCCCTTCGATACACAGCCTGTGGAAAAGGTAAATATCGCGATTCCGAGTCCGCCAGAGTGATTTATCCTTTTATGGAACGATATCCAGGCCTAGGAAGTGAATCCTTACCTCCCTTCGATACACAGCCTGTGGAAAAGGTAAATATCGCGATTCCGAGTCCGCCAGAGTGATTTATCGTTATATCGAACGATATCGAGGGGTAGGAAGTGAATACTTAGCTTCCTTCGACACACAATGTGTGGAAAAGGTAAATATCGCGATTCCGAGTCCGCCAGAGTGATTTATCCTTATATCGAACGATATCGAGGCCTAGGAAGTGAATCCTTAGCTCCCTTCGATACACAGCGTGTGGAAAAGGTAAATATCGCGATTCCGAGTCCGCCAGAGTGATTTATCCTTATATGGAACGATATCGAGGGCTAGGAAGTGAATCCTTAGCTTCCTTCGATACACAGCGTGTGGAAAAGGTGAATATCGCGATTCCGCGTCTCCCAGAGTGATTTATAGTTATATCGAACGATATTGAGGGCTAGGAAGTGAATTCTTAGCTGCCTTCGACACACAGCGTGTGGAAAAGTTAAATATCTCAATTCCGAGTCCGCCAGAGTGATTTATCGTTATATCGAACGATATCGAGGGCTAGGAAGTGAATCCTTAGCTCCCTTCGATACACAGCGTGTGGAAAAGGTAAATATCGCGATTCCGAGTCCGCCAGAGTGATTTATCCTTATATCGAACGATATCGACGGCTAGGAAGTGAATTCTTAGCTGCCTTCGATACACAGCGTGTGGAAAAGGTAAATATCGCAATTCCGAGTCCGCCAGAGTGATTTATCCTTATATCGAACGATATCGAGGGCTATTAAGTGAATCCATAGCTTCCTTCGATACACAGCGTGTGGAAAAGGTGAATATTGCGATTCCGCATCTCCCAGTGTGATTTATAGTTATATCGAACGATATCGAGGGCTAGGAAGTGAATCCTTAGCTGTCTTCGATACACAGAGTTTGGAAAAGGCAAATATCGCGATTCCTAGTCCGCCAGAGTGATTTATCCTTATATCGAACGATATCGAGGCCTAGGAAGTGAATCCTTAGCTCCCTTCGATACACAGCGTGTGGAAAAGGTAAATATCGCGATTCCGAGTCCGCCAGAGTGATTTATCCTTATATCGAACGATATCGACGGCTAGAAAGTGAATTCTTAGCTGCCTTCGATACACAGCGTGTGGAAAAGGTAAATATCGCAATTCCGAGTCCGCCAGAGTGATTTATCCTTATATGGAACGATATCGAGGGCTAGGAAGTGAATCCTTACCTCCCTTCGATACACAGCGTGTGGAAAAGGTAAATATCGCGATTCCGAGTCCGCCAGAGTGATTTATCCTTATATCGAACGATATCGACGGCTAGGAAGTGAATTCTTAGCTGCCTTCGATACACAGCGTGTGGAAAAGGTAAATATCGCAATTCCGAGTCCGCCAGAGTGATTTATCCTTATATGGAACGATATCGAGGGCTAGGAAGTGAATCCTTACCTCCCTTCGATACACAGCGTGTGGAAAAGGTAAATATCGCGATTCCGAGTCCGCCAGAGTGATTTATCCTTATATCGAACGATATCGACGGCTAGGAAGTGAATTCTTAGCTGCCTTCGATACACAGCGTGTGGAAAAGGTAAATATCGCAATTCCGAGTCCGCCAGAGTGATTTATCCTTATATGGAACGATATCGAGGGCTAGGAAGTGAATCCTTACCTCCCTTCGATACACAGCGTGTGGAAAAGGTAAATATCGCGATTCCGAGTCCGCCAGAGTGATTTATCCTTATATCGAACGATATCGAGGCCTAGGAAGTGAATCCTTATCTCCCTTCTATATTCAGCGTGTGGAAAAGGTAAATTACGCGATTCCGAGTCTCCCAGACTAATTTATAGTTATATCGAACGATATCGAGGCCTAGGAAGTGAATCCTTAGCTCCCTTCGATACACAGCGTGTGGAAAAGGTAAATATCGCGATTCCGAGTCCGCCAGAGTGATTTATCCTTTTATGGAACGATATCGAGGCCTAGGAAGTGAATCCTTACCTCCCTTCGATACACAGCGTGTGGAAAAGGTAAATATCGCGATTCCGAGTCCGCCAGAGTGATTTATCCCTATATCGAACGATATCGAGGCCTAGGAAGTGAATCCTTACCTCCCTTCGATACACAGCGTGTGGAAAAGGTAAATATCGCGATTCCGAGTCCGCCAGAGTGATTTATCCCTATATCGAACGATATCGAGGCCTAGGAAGTGAATCCTTATCTCCCTTCGATATTCAGTATGTGGAAAAGGTAAATTACGCGATTCCGAGTCTCCCAGACTAATTTATAGTTATATCGAACGATATCGAGGCCTAGGAAGTGAATCCTTAGCTCCCTTCGATACACAGCGTGTGGAAAAGGTAAATATCGCGATTCCGAGTCCGCCAGAGTGATTTATCCTTTTATGGAACGATATCGAGGCCTAGGAAGTGAATCCTTACCTCCCTTCGATACACAGCGTGTGGAAAAGGTGAATATTGCGATTCCGCGTCTCCCAGTGTGATTTATCGTTATATCGAACGATATCGAGGGCTAGGAAGTGAATACTTAGCTTCCTTCGAAACACAATGTGTGGAAAAGGTAAATATCGCGATTCCGAGTCCGCCAGAGTGATTTATCCTTATATCGAACGATATCGAGGGATAGGAAGTGAATCCTTAGCTTCCTTCGATACACAGCGTGTGGAAAAGGTAAATATCGCAATTCCGAGTCCGCCAGAGTGATTTATCGTTATATCGAACGATATCGAAGGCTAGGAAGTGAATCCTTAGCTCCCTTCGATACACAGCGTGTGGAAAAGGTAAATATCGCGATTCCGAGTCCGCCAGAGTGATTTATTGTTATATCGAACGATGCCGAGGGCTAGGAAGTGAATCCTTAGCTTCTATCGATACACAGCGTGTGGAAAAGGTAGATATCGCGTTTCCGAGGCTCCCAGAGTGATTTATCGTTATATGGAAGGATGCCGAGGGCTAGGAACTGAATCCTTAGCTTCTATCGTTATACAGCGTGTGGAAAAAGTAAATATCGCGTTTCCGAGGCTCCCAGAGTGATTTATCGTTATATCGAACGATGCCGAGGGCTAGGAAGTGTATCCTTAGCTTCTTTCGATACGCAGCGTGTGGAAAAGTTAAATATCGGTATTCCGAGTCCCCCAGACTGATTTATCGTTATATCGAACGATGCCGAGGGCTAGGTAGTGAATCCTTAGCTCCCTTCGATACACAGCGTGTGGAAAAGGTAAATATCGCGATTCCGAGTCCGCCAGAGTGATTTATCCTTATATCGAACGATATCGAGGGCTAGGAAGTGAATTCTTAGCTGCCTTCGATACACAGCGTGTGGAAAAGGTAAATATCGCAATTCCGAGTCCGCCAGAGTGATTTATCGTTATATCGAACGATATCGAAGGCTAGGAAGTGAATCCTTAGCTCCCTTCGATACACAGCGTGTGGAAAAGGTAAATATCGCGATTCCGAGTCCGCCAGAGTGATTTATCCTTTTATGGAACGATATCGAGGCCTAGGAAGTGAATCCTTACCTAACTTCGATACACAGCGTGTGGAAAAGGTAAATATCGCGATTCCTAGTCCGCCAGAGTGATTTATCCTTATATCGAACGATATCGAGGCCTAGGAAGTGAATCCTTAGCTCCCTTCGATACACAGCGTGTGGAAAAGGTAAATATCGCGATTCCGAGTCCGCCAGAGTGATTTATCCTTATATGGAACGATATCGAGGGCTAGGAAGTGAATCCTTAGCTCCCTTCGATATTCAGCGTGTGGAAAAGGTAAATATCGCGATTCCGAGTCTCCCAGAGTGATTTATCGTTATATCGAACGATATCGAGGGCTAGGAAGTGAATCCTTAGCTGCCTTCGATACACAGCGTGTGGAAAAGGTAAATATCGCAATTCCGAGTCCGCCAGAGTGATATATCGTTATATCGAACGATATCGAGGGCTAGGTAGTGAATCCTTAGCTCCCTTCGATACACAGCGTGTGGAAAAGGTAAATATCGCGATTCCGAGTCCCCCAGAGTGATTTATCCTTATATCGAACGATATCGAGGGCTAGGAAGTGAATTCTTAGCTGCATTCGATACACAGCGTGTGGAAAAGGTAAATATTGCGATTCCGAGTCCGCCAAAGTGATTTATCCATTTATGGAACGAGATCGAGGACTAGGAAGTGAATCCTTACCTCCCTTCGATACACAGCCTGTGGAAAAGGTAAATATCGCGATTCCGAGTCCGCCAGAGTGATTTATCCTTTTATGGAACGATATCGAGGCCTAGGAAGTGAATCCTTACCTCCCTTCGATACACAGCCTGTGGAAAAGGTAAATATCGCGATTCCGAGTCTCCCAGTGTGATTTATCGTTATATCGAACGATATCGAGGGCTAGGAAGTGAATACTTAGCTTCCTTCGAAACACAATGTGTGGAAAAGGTAAATATCGCGATTCCGAGTCCGCCAGAGTGATTTATCCTTATATCGAACGATATCGAGGCCTAGGAAGTGAATCCTTAGCTTCCTTCGATACACAGCGTGTGGAAAAGGTAAATATCGCAATTCCGAGTCCGCCAGAGTGATTTATCGTTATATCGAACGATATCGAAGGCTAGGAAGTGAATCCTTAGCTCCCTTCGATACACAGCGTGTGGAAAAGGTAAATATCGCGATTCCGAGTCCGCCAGAGTGATTTATTGTTATATCGAACGATGCCGAGGGCTAGGAAGTGAATCCTTAGCTTCTATCGATACACAGCGTGTGGAAAAGGTAGATATCGCGTTTCCGAGGCTCCCAGAGTGATTTATCGTTATATGGAAGGATGCCGAGGGCTAGGAACTGAATCCTTAGCTTCTATCGTTATACAGCGTGTGGAAAAAGTAAATATCGCGTTTCCGAGGCCCCCCGAGTGATTTATCGTTATATCGAACGATGCCGAGGGCTAGGAAGTGTATCCTTAGCTTCTTTCGATACGCAGCGTGTGGAAAAGTTAAATATCGGTATTCCGAGTCCCCCAGACTGATTTATCGTTATATCGAACGATGCCGAGGGCTAGGTAGTGAATCCTTAGCTCCCTTCGATACACAGCGTGTGGAAAAGGTAAATATCGCGATTCCGAGTCCGCCAGAGTGATTTATCCTTATATCGAACGATATCGAGGGCTAGGAAGTGAATTCTTAGCTGCCTTCGATACACAGCGTGTGGAAAAGGTAAATATCGCAATTCCGAGTCCGCCAGAGTGATTTATCGTTATATCGAACGATATCGAAGGCTAGGAAGTGAATCCTTAGCTCCCTTCGATACACAGCGTGTGGAAAAGGTAAATATCGCGATTCCGAGTCCGCCAGAGTGATTTATCCTTTTATGGAACGATATCGAGGCCTAGGAAGTGAATCCTTACCTAACTTCGATACACAGCGTGTGGAAAAGGTAAATATCGCGATTCCTAGTCCGCCAGAGTGATTTATCCTTATATCGAACGATATCGAGGCCTAGGAAGTGAATCCTTAGCTCCCTTCGATACACAGCGTGTGGAAAAGGTAAATATCGCGATTCCGAGTCCGCCAGAGTGATTTATCCTTTTATGGAACGATATCGAGGCCTAGGAAGTGAATCCTTACCTAACTTCGATACACAGCGTGTGGAAAAAGTAAATATCGCGTTTCCGAGGCCCCCCGAGTGATTTATCGTTATATCGAACGATGCCGAGGGCTAGGAAGTGTATCCTTAGCTTCTTTCGATTCGCAGCGTGTGGAAAAGTTAAATATCGGTATTCCGAGTCCCCCAGACTGATTTATCGTTATATCGAACGATGCCGAGGGCTAGGTAGTGAATCCTTAGCTCCCTTCGATACACAGCGTGTGGAAAAGGTAAATATCGCGATTCCGAGTCCGCCAGAGTGATTTATCCTTATATCGAACGATATCGAGGGCTAGGAAGTGAATTCTTAGCTGCCTTCGATACACAGCGTGTGGAAAAGGTAAATATCGCAATTCCGAGTCCGCCAGAGTGATTTATCGTTATATCGAACGATATCGAAGGCTAGGAAGTGAATCCTTAGCTCCCTTCGATACACAGCGTGTGGAAAAGGTAAATATCGCGATTCCGAGTCCGCCAGAGTGATTTATCCTTTTATGGAACGATATCGAGGCCTAGGAAGTGAATCCTTACCTAACTTCGATACACAGCGTGTGGAAAAGGTAAATATCGCGATTCCTAGTCCGCCAGAGTGATTTATCCTTATATCGAACGATATCGAGGCCTAGGAAGTGAATCCTTAGCTCCCTTCGATACACAGCGTGTGGAAAAGGTAAATATCGCGATTCCGAGTCCGCCAGAGTGATTTATCCTTATATGGAACGATATCGAGGGCTAGGAAGTGAATCCTTAGCTCCCTTCGATATTCAGCGTGTGGAAAAGGTAAATATCGCGATTCCTAGTCCGCCAGAGTGATTTATCCCTATATCGAACGATATCGAGGCCTAGGAAGTGAATCCTTACCTCCCTTCGATACACAGCGTGTGGAAAAGGTAAATATCGCGATTCCGAGTCCGCCAGAGTGATTTATCCCTATATCGAACGATATCGAGGCCTAGGAAGTGAATCCTTATCTCCCTTCGATATTCAGTATGTGGAAAAGGTAAATTACGCGATTCCGAGTCTCCCAGACTAATTTATAGTTATATCGAACGATATCGAGGCCTAGGAAGTGAATCCTTAGCTCCCTTCGATACACAGCGTGTGGAAAAGGTAAATATCGCGATTCCGAGTCCGCCAGAGTGATTTATCCTTTTATGGAACGATATCGAGGCCTAGGAAGTGAATCCTTACCTCCCTTCGATACACAGCGTGTGGAAAAGGTGAATATTGCGATTCCGCGTCTCCCAGTGTGATTTATCGTTATATCGAACGATATCGAGGGCTAGGAAGTGAATACTTAGCTTCCTTCGAAACACAATGTGTGGAAAAGGTAAATATCGCGATTCCGAGTCCGCCAGAGTGATTTATCCTTATATCGAACGATATCGAGGGATAGGAAGTGAATCCTTAGCTTCCTTCGATACACAGCGTGTGGAAAAGGTAAATATCGCAATTCCGAGTCCGCCAGAGTGATTTATCGTTATATCGAACGATATCGAAGGCTAGGAAGTGAATCCTTAGCTCCCTTCGATACACAGCGTGTGGAAAAGGTAAATATCGCGATTCCGAGTCCGCCAGAGTGATTTATTGTTATATCGAACGATGCCGAGGGCTAGGAAGTGAATCCTTAGCTTCTATCGATACACAGCGTGTGGAAAAGGTAGATATCGCGTTTCCGAGGCTCCCAGAGTGATTTATCGTTATATGGAAGGATGCCGAGGGCTAGGAACTGAATCCTTAGCTTCTATCGTTATACAGCGTGTGGAAAAAGTAAATATCGCGTTTCCGAGGCTCCCAGAGTGATTTATCGTTATATCGAACGATGCCGAGGGCTAGGAAGTGTATCCTTAGCTTCTTTCGATACGCAGCGTGTGGAAAAGTTAAATATCGGTATTCCGAGTCCCCCAGACTGATTTATCGTTATATCGAACGATGCCGAGGGCTAGGTAGTGAATCCTTAGCTCCCTTCGATACACAGCGTGTGGAAAAGGTAAATATCGCGATTCCGAGTCCGCCAGAGTGATTTATCCTTATATCGAACGATATCGAGGGCTAGGAAGTGAATTCTTAGCTGCCTTCGATACACAGCGTGTGGAAAAGGTAAATATCGCAATTCCGAGTCCGCCAGAGTGATTTATCGTTATATCGAACGATATCGAAGGCTAGGAAGTGAATCCTTAGCTCCCTTCGATACACAGCGTGTGGAAAAGGTAAATATCGCGATTCCGAGTCCGCCAGAGTGATTTATCCTTTTATGGAACGATATCGAGGCCTAGGAAGTGAATCCTTACCTAACTTCGATACACAGCGTGTGGAAAAGGTAAATATCGCGATTCCTAGTCCGCCAGAGTGATTTATCCTTATATCGAACGATATCGAGGCCTAGGAAGTGAATCCTTAGCTCCCTTCGATACACAGCGTGTGGAAAAGGTAAATATCGCGATTCCGAGTCCGCCAGAGTGATTTATCCTTATATGGAACGATATCGAGGGCTAGGAAGTGAATCCTTAGCTCCCTTCGATATTCAGCGTGTGGAAAAGGTAAATATCGCGATTCCGAGTCTCCCAGAGTGATTTATCGTTATATCGAACGATATCGAGGGCTAGGAAGTGAATCCTTAGCTGCCTTCGATACACAGCGTGTGGAAAAGGTAAATATCGCAATTCCGAGTCCGCCAGAGTGATATATCGTTATATCGAACGATATCGAGGGCTAGGTAGTGAATCCTTAGCTCCCTTCGATACACAGCGTGTGGAAAAGGTAAATATCGCGATTCCGAGTCCCCCAGAGTGATTTATCCTTATATCGAACGATATCGAGGGCTAGGAAGTGAATTCTTAGCTGCATTCGATACACAGCGTGTGGAAAAGGTAAATATTGCGATTCCGAGTCCGCCAAAGTGATTTATCCATTTATGGAACGAGATCGAGGACTAGGAAGTGAATCCTTACCTCCCTTCGATACACAGCCTGTGGAAAAGGTAAATATCGCGATTCCGAGTCCGCCAGAGTGATTTATCCTTTTATGGAACGATATCGAGGCCTAGGAAGTGAATCCTTACCTCCCTTCGATACACAGCCTGTGGAAAAGGTAAATATCGCGATTCCGAGTCTCCCAGTGTGATTTATCGTTATATCGAACGATATCGAGGGCTAGGAAGTGAATACTTAGCTTCCTTCGAAACACAATGTGTGGAAAAGGTAAATATCGCGATTCCGAGTCCGCCAGAGTGATTTATCCTTATATCGAACGATATCGAGGCCTAGGAAGTGAATCCTTAGCTTCCTTCGATACACAGCGTGTGGAAAAGGTAAATATCGCAATTCCGAGTCCGCCAGAGTGATTTATCGTTATATCGAACGATATCGAAGGCTAGGAAGTGAATCCTTAGCTCCCTTCGATACACAGCGTGTGGAAAAGGTAAATATCGCGATTCCGAGTCCGCCAGAGTGATTTATTGTTATATCGAACGATGCCGAGGGCTAGGAAGTGAATCCTTAGCTTCTATCGATACACAGCGTGTGGAAAAGGTAGATATCGCGTTTCCGAGGCTCCCAGAGTGATTTATCGTTATATGGAAGGATGCCGAGGGCTAGGAACTGAATCCTTAGCTTCTATCGTTATACAGCGTGTGGAAAAAGTAAATATCGCGTTTCCGAGGCTCCCAGAGTGATTTATCGTTATATCGAACGATGCCGAGGGCTAGGAAGTGTATCCTTAGCTTCTTTCGATACGCAGCGTGTGGAAAAGTTAAATATCGGTATTCCGAGTCCCCCAGACTGATTTATCGTTATATCGAACGATGCCGAGGGCTAGGTAGTGAATCCTTAGCTCCCTTCGATACACAGCGTGTGGAAAAGGTAAATATCGCGATTCCGAGTCCGCCAGAGTGATTTATCCTTATATCGAACGATATCGAGGGCTAGGAAGTGAATTCTTAGCTGCCTTCGATACACAGCGTGTGGAAAAGGTAAATATCGCAATTCCGAGTCCGCCAGAGTGATTTATCGTTATATCGAACGATATCGAAGGCTAGGAAGTGAATCCTTAGCTCCCTTCGATACACAGCATGTGGAAAAGGTAAATATCGCGATTCCGAGTCCGCCAGAGTGATTTATCCTTTTATGGAACGATATCGAGGCCTAGGAAGTGAATCCTTACCTAACTTCGATACACAGCGTGTGGAAAAGGTAAATATCGCGATTCCTAGTCCGCCAGAGTGATTTATCCTTATATGGAACGATATCGAGGGCTAGGAAGTGAATCCTTAGCTCCCTTCGATATTCAGCGTGTGGAAAAGGTAAATATCGCGATTCCGAGTCTCCCAGAGTGATTTATCGTTATATCGAACGATATCGAGGGCTAGGAAGTGAATCCTTAGCTGCCTTCGATACACAGCGTGTGGAAAAGGTAAATATCGCAATTCCGAGTCCGCCAGAGTGATATATCGTTATATCGAACGATATCGAGGGCTAGGTAGTGAATCCTTAGCTCCCTTCGATACACAGCGTGTGGAAAAGGTAAATATCGCGATTCCGAGTCCCCCTGAGTGATTTATCCTTATATCGAACGATATCGAGGGCTAGGAAGTGAATTCTTAGCTGCATTCGATACACAGCGTGTGGAAAAGGTAAATATTGCGATTCCGAGTCCGCCAAAGTGATTTATCCATTTATGGAACGAGATCGAGGACTAGGAAGTGAATCCTTACCTCCCTTCGATACACAGCCTGTGGAAAAGGTAAATATCGCGATTCCGAGTCCGCCAGAGTGATTTATCCTTTTATGGAACGATATCGAGGCCTAGGAAGTGAATTCTTAGCTGCCTTCGATACACAGCGTGTGGAAAAGGTAAATATCGCAATTCCGAGTCCGCCAGAGTGATTTATCCTTATATGGAACGATATCGAGGGCTAGGAAGTGAATCCTTAGCTCCCTTCGATACACAGAGTTTGGAAAAGGCAAATATCGCGATTCCTAGTCCGCCAGAGTGATTTATCCTTATATCGAACGATATCGAGCCCTAGGAAGTGAATCCTTAGCTCCCTTCGATACACAGCGTGTGGAAAAGGTAAATATCGCGATTCCGAGTCCGCCAGAGTGATTTATCCTTATATCGAACGATATCGACGGCTAGGAAGTGAATTCTTAGCTGCCTTCGATACACAGCGTGTGGAAAAGGTAAATATCGCAATTCCGAGTCCGCCAGAGTGATTTATCCTTATATGGAACGATATCGAGGGCTAGGAAGTGAATCCTTACCTCCCTTCGATACACAGCGTGTGGAAAAGGTAAATATCGCGATTCCGAGTCCGCCAGAGTGATTTATCCTTATATCGAACGATATCGACGGCTAGGAAGTGAATTCTTAGCTGCCTTCGATACACAGCGTGTGGAAAAGGTAAATATCGCAATTCCGAGTCCGCCAGAGTGATTAATCCTTATATGGAACGATATCGAGGGCTAGGAAGTGAATCCTTACCTCCCTTCGATACACAGCGTGTGGAAAAGGTAAATATCGCGATTCCGAGTCCGCCAGAGTGATTTATCCCTATATCGAACGATATCGAGGCCTAGGAAGTGAATCCTTATCTCCCTTCGATATTCAGCGTGTGGAAAAGGTAAATTACGCGATTCCGAGTCTCCCAGACTAATTTATAGTTATATCGAACGATATCGAGGCCTAGGAAGTGAATCCTTAGCTCCCTTCGATACACAGCGTGTGGAAAAGGTAAATATCGCGATTCCGAGTCCGCCAGAGTGATTTATCCTTTTATGGAACGATATCGAGGCCTAGGAAGTGAATCCTTACCTCCCTTCGATACACAGCGTGTGGAAAAGGTGAATATTGCGATTCCGCGTCTCCCAGTGTGATTTATCGTTATATCGAACGATATCGAGGGCTAGGAAGTGAATACTTAGCTTCCTTCGATACACAATGTGTGGAAAAGGTAAATATCGCGATTCCGAGTCCGCCAGAGTGATTTATCCTTATATCGAACGATATCGAGGCCTAGGAAGTGAATCCTTAGCTTCCTTCGATACACAGCGTGTGGAAAAGGTAAATATCGCAATTCCGAGTCCGCCAGAGTGATTTATCGTTATATCGAACGATATCGAAGGCTAGGAGGTGAATCCTTAGCTCCCTTCGATACACAGCGTGTGGAAAAGGTAAATATCGCGATTCCGAGTCCGCCAGAGTGATTTATTGTTATATCGAACGATGCCGAGGGCTAGGAAGTGAATCCTTAGCTTCTATCGATACACAGCGTGTGGAAAAGGTAGATATCGCGTTTCCGAGGCTCCCAGAGTGATTTATCGTTATATGGAAGGATGCCGAGGGCTAGGAACTGAATCCTTAGCTTCTATCGTTACACAGCGTGTGGAAAAAGTAAATATCGCGTTTCCGAGGCTCCCAGAGTGATTTATCGTTATATCGAACGATGCCGAGGGCTAGGAAGTGTATCCTTAGCTTCTTTCGATACGCAGCGTGTGGAAAAGGTAAATATCGGTATTCCGAGTCCCCCAGACTGATTTATCGTTATATCGAACGATGCCGAGGGCTAGGTAGTGAATCCGTAGCTCCCTTCGATACACAGCGTGTGGAAAAGGAAAATATCGCGATTCCGAGTCCGCCAGAGTGATTTATCCTTATATCGAACGAAATCGAGGGCTAGGAAGTGAATTCTTAGCTGCCTTCGATACACAGCGTGTGGAAAAGGTAAATATCGCAATTCCGAGTCCGCCAGAGTGATTTATCGTTATATCGAACGATATCGAAGGCTAGGAAGTGAATCCTTAGCTCCCTTCGATACACAGCGTGTGGAAAAGGTAAATATCGCGATTCCGAGTCCGCCAGAGTGATTTATCCTTTTATGGAACGATATCGAGGCCTAGGAAGTGAATCCTTACCTCCCTTCGATACACAGCGTGTGGAAAAGGTGAATATTGCGATTCCGCGTCTCCCAGTGTGATTTATCGTTATATCGAACGATATCGAGGGCTAGGAAGTGAATACTTAGCTTCCTTCGATACACAATGTGTGGAAAAGGTAAATATCGCGATTCCGAGTCCGCCAGAGTGATTTATCCTTATATCGAACGATATCGAGGCCTAGGAAGTGAATCCTTAGCTTCCTTCGATACACAGCGTGTGGAAAAGGTAAATATCGCAATTCCGAGTCCGCCAGAGTGATTTATCGTTATATCGAACGATATCGAAGGCTAGGAGGTGAATCCTTAGCTCCCTTCGATACACAGCGTGTGGAAAAGGTAAATATCGCGATTCCGAGTCCGCCAGAGTGATTTATTGTTATATCGAACGATGCCGAGGGCTAGGAAGTGAATCCTTAGCTTCTATCGATACACAGCGTGTGGAAAAGGTAGATATCGCGTTTCCGAGGCTCCCAGAGTGATTTATCGTTATATGGAAGGATGCCGAGGGCTAGGAACTGAATCCTTAGCTTCTATCGTTACACAGCGTGTGGAAAAAGTAAATATCGCGTTTCCGAGGCTCCCAGAGTGATTTATCGTTATATCGAACGATGCCGAGGGCTAGGAAGTGTATCCTTAGCTTCTTTCGATACGCAGCGTGTGGAAAAGGTAAATATCGGTATTCCGAGTCCCCCAGACTGATTTATCGTTATATCGAACGATGCCGAGGGCTAGGTAGTGAATCCTTAGCTCCCTTCGATACACAGCGTGTGGAAAAGGTAAATATCGCGATTCCGAGTCCGCCAGAGTGATTTATCCTTATATCGAACGATATCGAGGGCTAGGAAGTGAATTCTTAGCTGCCTTCGATACACAGCGTGTGGAAAAGGTAAATATCGCAATTCCGAGTCCGCCAGAGTGATTTATCGTTATATCGAACGATATCGAAGGCTAGGAAGTGTATCCTTAGCTCCCTTCGATACACAGCGTGTGGAAAAGGTAAATATCGCGATTCCGAGTCCGCCAGAGTGATTTATCCTTTTATGGAACGATATCGAGGCCTAGGAAGTGAATCCTTACCTCCCTTCGATACACAGCGTGTGGAAAAGGTAAATATCGCGATTCCGAGTCCGCCAGAGTGATTTATCCCTATATCGAACGATATCGAGGCCTAGGAAGTGAATCCTTATCTCCCTTCGATATTCAGCGTGTGGAAAAGGTAAATTACGCGATTCCGAGTCTCCCAGACTAATTTATTGTTATATCGAACGATATCGAGGCCTAGGATGTGAATCCTTAGCTCCCTTCGATACACAGCGTGTGGAAAAGGTAAATATCGCGATTCCGAGTCCGCCAGAGTGATTTATCCTTTTATGGAACGATATCGAGGCCTTGGAAGTGAATCCTTACCTCCCTTCGATACACAGCGTGTGGAAAAGGTGAATATTGCGATTCCGCGTCTCCCAGTGTGATTTATCGTTATATCGAACGATATCGAGGGCTAGGAAGTGAATACTTACCTTCCTTCGATACACAATGTGTGGAAAAGTTAAATATCTCAATTCCGAGTCCGCCAGAGTGATTTATCGTTATATCGAACGATATCGAGGGCTAGGAAGTGAATCCTTAGCTCCCCTCGATACAGAGCGTGTGGAAAAGGTAAATATCGCAATTCCGCGTCTCCCAGAGTGATTTATAGTTATATAGAACAATATCGAGGGCTAGGAAGTGAATCCTTAGCTCCCTTCGATATTCAGCGTGTGGAAAAGGTAAATATCGCGATTCCGAGTCCCCCAGAGTGATTTATCCTTATATCGAACGATATCGAGGGCTAGGAAGTGAATTCTTAGCTGCCTTCGATACACAGCGTGTGGAAAAGGTAAATATCGCGATTCCGAGTCCGCCAGAGTGATTTATCCTTATATCGAACGATATCGAGGCCTAGGAAGTGAATCCTTAGCTCCCTTCGATACACAGCGTGTGGAAAAGGTAAATATCGCGATTCCTAGTCCGCCAGAGTGATTTATCCTTATATCGAACGATATCGAGGCCTTTGAAGTGAATCCTTAGCTCCCTTCGATACACAGCGTGTGGAAAAGGTAAATATCGCAATTCCGAGTCCGCCAGAGTGATATATCGTTATATCGAACGATATCGAGGGCTAGGTAGTGAATCCTTAGCTCCCTTCGATACACAGCGTGTGGAAAAGGTAAATATCGCGATTCCGAGTCCCCCAGAGTGATTTATCCTTATATCGAACGATATCGAGGGCTAGGAAGTGAATTCTTAGCTGCATTCGATACACAGCGTGTGGAAAAGGTAAATATTGCGATTCCGAGTCCGCCAAAGTGATTTATCCTTTTATGGAATGAGATCGAGGACTAGGAAGTGAATCCTTACCTCCCTTCGATACACAGCCTGTGGAAAAGGTAAATATCGCGATTCCGAGTCCGCCAGAGTGATTTATCCTTTTATGGAACGATATCCAGGCCTAGGAAGTGAATCCTTACCTCCCTTCGATACACAGCCTGTGGAAAAGGTAAATATCGCGATTCCGAGTCCGCCAGAGTGATTTATCGTTATATCGAACGATATCGAGGGGTAGGAAGTGAATACTTAGCTTCCTTCGACACACAATGTGTGGAAAAGGTAAATATCGCGATTCCGAGTCCGCCAGAGTGATTTATCCTTATATCGAACGATATCGAGGCCTAGGAAGTGAATCCTTAGCTCCCTTCGATACACAGCGTGTGGAAAAGGTAAATATCGCGATTCCGAGTCCGCCAGAGTGATTTATCCTTATATGGAACGATATCGAGGGCTAGGAAGTGAATCCTTAGCTTCCTTCGATACACAGCGTGTGGAAAAGGTGAATATCGCGATTCCGCGTCTCCCAGAGTGATTTATAGTTATATCGAACGATATTGAGGGCTAGGAAGTGAATTCTTAGCTGCCTTCGACACACAGCGTGTGGAAAAGTTAAATATCTCAATTCCGAGTCCGCCAGAGTGATTTATCGTTATATCGAACGATATCGAGGGCTAGGAAGTGAATCCTTAGCTCCCTTCGATACACAGCGTGTGGAAAAGGTAAATATCGCGATTCCGAGTCCGCCAGAGTGATTTATCCTTATATCGAACGATATCGACGGCTAGGAAGTGAATTCTTAGCTGCCTTCGATACACAGCGTGTGGAAAAGGTAAATATCGCAATTCCGAGTCCGCCAGAGTGATTTATCCTTATATCGAACGATATCGAGGGCTATTAAGTGAATCCATAGCTTCCTTCGATACACAGCGTGTGGAAAAGGTGAATATTGCGATTCCGCATCTCCCAGTGTGATTTATAGTTATATCGAACGATATCGAGGGCTAGGAAGTGAATCCTTAGCTGTCTTCGATACACAGAGTTTGGAAAAGGCAAATATCGCGATTCCTAGTCCGCCAGAGTGATTTATCCTTATATCGAACGATATCGAGGCCTAGGAAGTGAATCCTTAGCTCCCTTCGATACACAGCGTGTGGAAAAGGTAAATATCGCGATTCCGAGTCCGCCAGAGTGATTTATCCTTATATCGAACGATATCGACGGCTAGAAAGTGAATTCTTAGCTGCCTTCGATACACAGCGTGTGGAAAAGGTAAATATCGCAATTCCGAGTCCGCCAGAGTGATTTATCCTTATATGGAACGATATCGAGGGCTAGGAAGTGAATCCTTACCTCCCTTCGATACACAGCGTGTGGAAAAGGTAAATATCGCGATTCCGAGTCCGCCAGAGTGATTTATCCTTATATCGAACGATATCGACGGCTAGGAAGTGAATTCTTAGCTGCCTTCGATACACAGCGTGTGGAAAAGGTAAATATCGCAATTCCGAGTCCGCCAGAGTGATTTATCCTTATATGGAACGATATCGAGGGCTAGGAAGTGAATCCTTACCTCCCTTCGATACACAGCGTGTGGAAAAGGTAAATATCGCGATTCCGAGTCCGCCAGAGTGATTTATCCTTATATCGAACGATATCGACGGCTAGGAAGTGAATTCTTAGCTGCCTTCGATACACAGCGTGTGGAAAAGGTAAATATCGCAATTCCGAGTCCGCCAGAGTGATTTATCCTTATATGGAACGATATCGAGGGCTAGGAAGTGAATCCTTACCTCCCTTCGATACACAGCGTGTGGAAAAGGTAAATATCGCGATTCCGAGTCCGCCAGAGTGATTTATCCTTATATCGAACGATATCGAGGCCTAGGAAGTGAATCCTTATCTCCCTTCTATATTCAGCGTGTGGAAAAGGTAAATTACGCGATTCCGAGTCTCCCAGACTAATTTATAGTTATATCGAACGATATCGAGGCCTAGGAAGTGAATCCTTAGCTCCCTTCGATACACAGCGTGTGGAAAAGGTAAATATCGCGATTCCGAGTCCGCCAGAGTGATTTATCCTTTTATGGAACGATATCGAGGCCTAGGAAGTGAATCCTTACCTCCCTTCGATACACAGCGTGTGGAAAAGGTAAATATCGCGATTCCGAGTCCGCCAGAGTGATTTATCCCTATATCGAACGATATCGAGGCCTAGGAAGTGAATCCTTACCTCCCTTCGATACACAGCGTGTGGAAAAGGTAAATATCGCGATTCCGAGTCCGCCAGAGTGATTTATCCCTATATCGAACGATATCGAGGCCTAGGAAGTGAATCCTTATCTCCCTTCGATATTCAGTATGTGGAAAAGGTAAATTACGCGATTCCGAGTCTCCCAGACTAATTTATAGTTATATCGAACGATATCGAGGCCTAGGAAGTGAATCCTTAGCTCCCTTCGATACACAGCGTGTGGAAAAGGTAAATATCGCGATTCCGAGTCCGCCAGAGTGATTTATCCTTTTATGGAACGATATCGAGGCCTAGGAAGTGAATCCTTACCTCCCTTCGATACACAGCGTGTGGAAAAGGTGAATATTGCGATTCCGCGTCTCCCAGTGTGATTTATCGTTATATCGAACGATATCGAGGGCTAGGAAGTGAATACTTAGCTTCCTTCGAAACACAATGTGTGGAAAAGGTAAATATCGCGATTCCGAGTCCGCCAGAGTGATTTATCCTTATATCGAACGATATCGAGGGATAGGAAGTGAATCCTTAGCTTCCTTCGATACACAGCGTGTGGAAAAGGTAAATATCGCAATTCCGAGTCCGCCAGAGTGATTTATCGTTATATCGAACGATATCGAAGGCTAGGAAGTGAATCCTTAGCTCCCTTCGATACACAGCGTGTGGAAAAGGTAAATATCGCGATTCCGAGTCCGCCAGAGTGATTTATTGTTATATCGAACGATGCCGAGGGCTAGGAAGTGAATCCTTAGCTTCTATCGATACACAGCGTGTGGAAAAGGTAGATATCGCGTTTCCGAGGCTCCCAGAGTGATTTATCGTTATATGGAAGGATGCCGAGGGCTAGGAACTGAATCCTTAGCTTCTATCGTTATACAGCGTGTGGAAAAAGTAAATATCGCGTTTCCGAGGCTCCCAGAGTGATTTATCGTTATATCGAACGATGCCGAGGGCTAGGAAGTGTATCCTTAGCTTCTTTCGATACGCAGCGTGTGGAAAAGTTAAATATCGGTATTCCGAGTCCCCCAGACTGATTTATCGTTATATCGAACGATGCCGAGGGCTAGGTAGTGAATCCTTAGCTCCCTTCGATACACAGCGTGTGGAAAAGGTAAATATCGCGATTCCGAGTCCGCCAGAGTGATTTATCCTTATATCGAACGATATCGAGGGCTAGGAAGTGAATTCTTAGCTGCCTTCGATACACAGCGTGTGGAAAAGGTAAATATCGCAATTCCGAGTCCGCCAGAGTGATTTATCGTTATATCGAACGATATCGAAGGCTAGGAAGTGAATCCTTAGCTCCCTTCGATACACAGCGTGTGGAAAAGGTAAATATCGCGATTCCGAGTCCGCCAGAGTGATTTATCCTTTTATGGAACGATATCGAGGCCTAGGAAGTGAATCCTTACCTAACTTCGATACACAGCGTGTGGAAAAGGTAAATATCGCGATTCCTAGTCCGCCAGAGTGATTTATCCTTATATCGAACGATATCGAGGCCTAGGAAGTGAATCCTTAGCTCCCTTCGATACACAGCGTGTGGAAAAGGTAAATATCGCGATTCCGAGTCCGCCAGAGTGATTTATCCTTATATGGAACGATATCGAGGGCTAGGAAGTGAATCCTTAGCTCCCTTCGATATTCAGCGTGTGGAAAAGGTAAATATCGCGATTCCGAGTCTCCCAGAGTGATTTATCGTTATATCGAACGATATCGAGGGCTAGGAAGTGAATCCTTAGCTGCCTTCGATACACAGCGTGTGGAAAAGGTAAATATCGCAATTCCGAGTCCGCCAGAGTGATATATCGTTATATCGAACGATATCGAGGGCTAGGTAGTGAATCCTTAGCTCCCTTCGATACACAGCGTGTGGAAAAGGTAAATATCGCGATTCCGAGTCCCCCAGAGTGATTTATCCTTATATCGAACGATATCGAGGGCTAGGAAGTGAATTCTTAGCTGCATTCGATACACAGCGTGTGGAAAAGGTAAATATTGCGATTCCGAGTCCGCCAAAGTGATTTATCCATTTATGGAACGAGATCGAGGACTAGGAAGTGAATCCTTACCTCCCTTCGATACACAGCCTGTGGAAAAGGTAAATATCGCGATTCCGAGTCCGCCAGAGTGATTTATCCTTTTATGGAACGATATCGAGGCCTAGGAAGTGAATCCTTACCTCCCTTCGATACACAGCCTGTGGAAAAGGTAAATATCGCGATTCCGAGTCTCCCAGTGTGATTTATCGTTATATCGAACGATATCGAGGGCTAGGAAGTGAATACTTAGCTTCCTTCGAAACACAATGTGTGGAAAAGGTAAATATCGCGATTCCGAGTCCGCCAGAGTGATTTATCCTTATATCGAACGATATCGAGGCCTAGGAAGTGAATCCTTAGCTTCCTTCGATACACAGCGTGTGGATAAGGTAAATATCGCAATTCCGAGTCCGCCAGAGTGATTTATCGTTATATCGAACGATATCGAAGGCTAGGAAGTGAATCCTTAGCTCCCTTCGATACACAGCGTGTGGAAAAGGTAAATATCGCGATTCCGAGTCCGCCAGAGTGATTTATTGTTATATCGAACGATGCCGAGGGCTAGGAAGTGAATCCTTAGCTTCTATCGATACACAGCGTGTGGAAAAGGTAGATATCGCGTTTCCGAGGCTCCCAGAGTGATTTATCGTTATATGGAAGGATGCCGAGGGCTAGGAACTGAATCCTTAGCTTCTATCGTTATACAGCGTGTGGAAAAAGTAAATATCGCGTTTCCGAGGCTCCCAGAGTGATTTATCGTTATATCGAACGATGCCGAGGGCTAGGAAGTGTATCCTTAGCTTCTTTCGATACGCAGCGTGTGGAAAAGTTAAATATCGGTATTCCGAGTCCCCCAGACTGATTTATCGTTATATCGAACGATGCCGAGGGCTAGGTAGTGAATCCTTAGCTCCCTTCGATACACAGCGTGTGGAAAAGGTAAATATCGCGATTCCGAGTCCGCCAGAGTGATTTATCCTTATATCGAACGATATCGAGGGCTAGGAAGTGAATTCTTAGCTGCCTTCGATACACAGCGTGTGGAAAAGGTAAATATCGCAATTCCGAGTCCGCCAGAGTGATTTATCGTTATATCGAACGATATCGAAGGCTAGGAAGTGAATCCTTAGCTCCCTTCGATACACAGCGTGTGGAAAAGGTAAATATCGCGATTCCGAGTCCGCCAGAGTGATTTATCCTTTTATGGAACGATATCGAGGCCTAGGAAGTGAATCCTTACCTAACTTCGATACACAGCGTGTGGAAAAGGTAAATATCGCGATTCCTAGTCCGCCAGAGTGATTTATCCTTATATCGAACGATATCGAGGCCTAGGAAGTGAATCCTTAGCTCCCTTCGATACACAGCGTGTGGAAAAGGTAAATATCGCGATTCCGAGTCCGCCAGAGTGATTTATCCTTATATGGAACGATATCGAGGGCTAGGAAGTGAATCCTTAGCTCCCTTCGATATTCAGCGTGTGGAAAAGGTAAATATCGCGATTCCTAGTCCGCCAGAGTGATTTATCCCTATATCGAACGATATCGAGGCCTAGGAAGTGAATCCTTACCTCCCTTCGATACACAGCGTGTGGAAAAGGTAAATATCGCGATTCCGAGTCCGCCAGAGTGATTTATCCCTATATCGAACGATATCGAGGCCTAGGAAGTGAATCCTTATCTCCCTTCGATATTCAGTATGTGGAAAAGGTAAATTACGCGATTCCGAGTCTCCCAGACTAATTTATAGTTATATCGAACGATATCGAGGCCTAGGAAGTGAATCCTTAGCTCCCTTCGATACACAGCGTGTGGAAAAGGTAAATATCGCGATTCCGAGTCCGCCAGAGTGATTTATCCTTTTATGGAACGATATCGAGGCCTAGGAACTAAATCCTTAGCTTCTATCGTTACACAGCGAGTGGAAAAGGTAAATATCGCGTTTCCGAGACTCCCAGAGTGATTTATCGTTATATCGAACGATGCCGAGGGCTAGGAAGTGAATCCTTAGCTTCTATAGATACACAGCGTGTGGAAAAGGTAAATATCCCGATTCCGAGGCTCCCAGAGTGATTTATCGTTATATCGAACGATGCCGAGGGCTAGGAAGTGAATCCTTAGCTTCTATCGATACACAGCGTGTTGAAAAGGTAAATATCGCGTTTCCGAGGCTCCCAGAGTGATTTATCGTGATATCGAACAATGCCGAGGGCTAGGAACCAAATCCTTAGCTTCTATCGTTACACAGCGCGTGGAAAAGGGAAATATCGCGTTTCCGAGGCTCCCAGAGTGATTTATCGTTATATCGAACGATGCCGAGGGCTAGGAAGTGAATTCTTAGCTTCTTTCGATACGCAGCGTGTGGAAAAGGTAAATATAGCGATTCCGAGGCTCCCAGAGTGATTTATTGTTATATCGAACGATGCCGAGGGCTAGGAAGTGAATCCTTAGCTCCCTTCGATACACAGCGTGTGGAAAAGGTAAATATCGCGTTTCCGAGGCTCCCAGAGTGATTTATCGTTATATGGAACGATGCCGAGGGCTAGCAACTAAATCCTTAGCTTCTATCGTTACACAGCGAGTGGAAAAGGTAAATATCGCGTTTCCGAGGCTCCCAGAGTGATTTATCGTTATATCAAACGATGCCGAGGGCTAGGAAGTGAATCCTTAACTTCTATCGATACACAGCGTGTGGAAAAGGTAAATATCGCGTTTCCGAGGCTCCCAGAGTGATTTATCGTTATATCGAACGATTTCGAGGGCTAGGAAGTGAATCCTTAGCTTCTATCGATACACAACGTGTGGAAAAGGTAAATATCGCGTTTCCGAGGCTCCCAGAGTGATTTATCGTTATATGGAACGATGCCGAGGGCTAGCAACTAAATCCTTAGCTTCTATCGTTACACAGCGAGTGGAAAAGGTAAATATCGCGTTTCCGAGGCTCCCAGAGTGATTTATCGTTATATGGAACGATGCCGAGGGCTAGCAACTAAATCCTTAGCTTCTATCGTTACACAGCGAGTGGAAAAGGTAAATATCGCGTTTCCGAGGCTCCCAGAGTGATTTATCGTTATATCAAACGATGCCGAGGGCTAGGAAGTGAATCCTTAACTTCTATCGATACACAGCGTGTGGAAAAGGTAAATATCGCGTTTCCGAGGCTCTCAGAGTGTTTTATCGTTATATCGAACGATGCCGAGGGCTAGGAAGTGAATCCTTAGCTTCTATAGATACACAACGTGTGGAAAAGGTAAATATCGCGTTTCCGAGGCTCCCAGAGTGATTTATCGTTATATCGAACGATGCCGAGGGCTAGGAAGTGAATCCTTAGCTTCTATCGATACACAGCGTGTTGAAAAGGTAAATATCGCGTTTCCGAGGCACCCAGAGTGATTTATCGTTATATGGAACGATGCCGAGGGCTAGGAACCAAATCCTTAGCTTCTATCGTTACACAGCGCGTGGAAAAGGGAAATATCGCGTTTCCGAGGCTCCCAGAGTGATTTATCGTTATATGGAACGATGCCGAGGGCTAGGAAGTGAATCCTTAGCTTCTTTCGATACGCAGCGTGTGGAAAAGGTAAATATCGCGTTTCCGGGGCTCCCAGAGTGTTTTATCGTTATATCGAACGATGCCGAGGGCTAGGAAGTGAATCCTTAGCTTCTTTCGATACGCAGCGTGTGGAAAAGGTAAATATAGCGATTCCGAGGCTCCCAGAGTGATTTATTGTTATATCGAACGATGCCGAGGGCTAGGAAGTGAATCCTTAGCTTCTATCGATACACAGCGTGAAGAAAAGGTAAATATCGCGTTTCCGAGGCTCCCAGAGTGATTTATCGTTATATGGAACGATGCCGAGGGCTAGGAACCAAATCCTTAGCTTCTATCGTTACACAGCGCGTGGAAAAGGTAAATATCGCGTTTCCGAGGCTCCCAGAGTGATTTATCGTTATATGGAACGATGCCGAGGGCTAGGAAGTGAATCCTTAGCTTCTGTAGATGCACAGCGTGTGGAAAAGGTAAATATCGCGTTTCCGAGGCTCCCAGAGTGATTTATCGTTATACCGAACGATGCCGAGGGCTAGGAAGTGAATCCTTAGCTTCTATCGTTACACAGCGTGTGGAAAAGGTAAATATCGCGTTTCCGAGGCTCCCAGAGTGATTTATCGTTATATGGAACGATGCCGAGGGCTAGGAACTAAATCCTTAGCTTCTATCGTTACACAGCGTGTGGAAAAGGTAAATATCGCGTTTCCGAGACTCCCAGAGTGATTTATCGTTATATCGAACGATGCCGAGGGCTAGGAACTGAATCCTTAGCTTCTATCGTTACACAGCGAGTGGAAAAGGTAAATATCGTGTTTCCGAGGCTCCCAGAGTGTTTTATCGTTATATCGAACGATGCCGAGGGCTAGGAAGTGAATCCTTAGCTTCTTTCGATACGCAGCGTGTGGAAAAGGTAAATATCGCGTTTCCGAGGCTCCCAGAGTGATTTATCGTTATATGGAACGATGCCGAGGGCTAGCAACTAAATCCTTAGCTTCTATCGTTACACAGCGAGTGGAAAAGGTAAATATCGCGTTTCCGAGGCTCCCAGAGTGATTTATCGTTATATCGAACGATGCCGAGGGCTA